>JASDQU010031156.1:0-22300 GCA_032191745.1 Picea mariana | reverse complement strand
TTGATTGAGAAAATGAAATAAATATTTGTTGTTCAGTTAATTTGTGAAAAGTGGAAAATTGTCCAAAGTTTTGTGACACTGATTCACTCCCCCCCTCTCAGTGTCAAGTATCCATTTCAACATTCACAACTCAACACAAATATGAATCCCTAGTCTATATTCAGAGGATTGCAACTTTTGCAATGATGTCTTCGATTTGATGGTGGCCCATGATCTAGTGTAATTTCTGTTAGCGATAGAAAGTTTCAACCCTTAAGGTCGTTGAAGCCCTACACACATTAACTTTTGTAATTTGGTTTTACACATAAGTAATACATTATTACAAGTTTTAAGTGTTTCATAATTACTTTATCTTTTTCCTTTGAACTATATACAACTATTATGTCAAAGCATTTCTAAGAGCCAAGTATAAACAACTTTGCTGATAATTTCACTTGTGACTTTTTTATTCACTATTATTAATTCACTCTATATATATCATGATTACTTGAAAATTGATAGAACATAAATTACCTGGAATTGACATTTCTATGAAGAAGACCCGATTTGGTAGTGAGAATTGCTTGTGAAATGAAACAATTATCACTTTTTTTTATCAATCCCAACATGCAAAAAAATAAAGATGAGAAAGGTTCTCAACCACTTAACATATGCAATGTTAGTAATTTCCCATAATAAAAGATTGCAGTATTGGAGTATATGTTTGAGTATTGTTCAAATGTAAATAATTTTATGCCATCCAATACTTCTCTCAATTTCAAGTGTTTGAAGGGAGATATTGAGACTGTAAATTTGGTAGATTACTACCGATCACAAAACATGTTGATATTATAATGCATTTTGCAGTACAAACTTATGTGGACAATTATTTCAAAAACAACTTTAAGTTCATCAAGAGCAACATCTATGGAACCCCATGTCCTTCTTAAAACATGCGAGGTGATTGTATTAATCAAAAGACTCATTAATTTGACCACTAATGAAGCTTATGGTGAAATAGAGAAGGATTCCATTGAGGGGAATCACAAGGCCTCTCAACTTCTACCTAAAAAGAGATGTTGGTCATAGCCTATAGCTCGCCTATGATCACCATAAGAATAAAAAACATATATGGGCCTAAATAGATTCCTTAAAAACCAATACCCTTGTTTATTATTCCAACAATGCAAGGTAAATCACTCCCGATCCATGGTGATGGACCAAAATTTAGGAGTTATTTTTAATGTGGGGAGGTTATTGACACTTTTGAATTTTTTGTACATAAAGGTAAATTTGGGAACGTGTATAGCATTGGAACAAAGAAGGGGAGAAGAGTCATTAATGCGTCTAAGGATATTTGTTAACTCTTTTTAGTGGATTCAAAGAAGGTTATGGATTTTTTAGATAACAAGGGCTTCAACAATGAAGATTGTATTTGGATGATAATAAATGTAAGGATATGGGGGTTTGAGAGGACTAAATGGGAAGACAACTTGAAGAAAACATTGAATTGGTACATTAGACACCTTGACTATTGGGATGATGTGTTTGGTGCTTGGTTGTCGCCTTGTCTAGGGATACTCACAATAGTAAGAATTAAGAGGTATTTAGAAGTCCATGATGTGGTTGACATGGTGTCTCCCTTTCCAAATAAAGACATCCAACATAATCACATGTTATTAGCCCTTAGATGCCTTATTTATAAGCCTACCTTGAATTTCTTAATATATGTGTGAAATGACTATATTGGAGGGATTCTTAGGTAGATTTGCAAGTAGTTCATACCATATGAATATGAAAATGGGAGATTACAAAATGAGTATAAAAAATAAATGGACATATACAACATTACGTGTAATCATGTTTTTAATGAATAGGTGTGACAAGTCAACCTAATATATATTGGTGTGAATCTTATAAGCTAAAGACTATAAAAAACAATGTGGTAGGAACTTTGAATTTTGCTTATAATGATACACATACAAAAGTTGTTCCATATCATTATACAAGATGAAGATTCACAAAGTGATTGGAGAGGAGAAGAATCACATTCCATGGTTTTACAAAAATCAAATATTCGCTCTTGCCATATGTGTCTAATTTTACAGAACATATTGCAATGTATCCGATTTTAATTTGGGGGCATGACTCATTCTCACAAGTATATTGAACAAAATTTTGTAAAAATAATAACCCAATTTGTTGAGGTTTTGGTTATAGATCGAAAAACAAAGATGGCATAAATTCTTGATTATATTTTTAGACTTGGAATGAAGCATGAGGACTTGGGGAAAGTTCTCGTGATACAAAATAACAATATAGGAAGCAAGTATTAGACACTTGTTATAACATCTTTAGCCACCTTGTTAATATAAGATGCACCTTATTGACCCTGATGCATTCTATGCTTGAGTTGGTTGATTGAATCCACTCATAACTCTTCAAAACAACCTTCCTTTGGATATGCTCACTTGTTTCCTTCATTAAAGGAGAAAATACTCGCTTGTTCCCTTTAGGAAAGGAGCGAGTACCTTCAAAAGTCAATAAAAAAATATAAAATCACAAAAATTACACACTCTTGCGTGGAGTTTATGGGAAAATTGGTTTCATAACTTCATAATTCACATGAGAAACAATCTTAAGCATATTGATATGGTATAAATAAGACCTTAAAGGAGGAGTTACACACTAAACCCTATGATACCAAACTTACCATCCTATCCTTATCAGTTAGAGCATTTTTATATTGTGTTTTTTATGACCAACATCTCCCTGAGAATTCCTATTCTCGGTCTGCTCCATCTCCCACCTTCTGAGATAGAGATTTAAGAAATCCTCGTCTTTCTCTTCTTTGTGTGAAGTGAAACGCTGGAGGTCAAGTAGACTTGAGTGGCCCAAGGAAGGAGGAATTTGGATAGGGGTTATGGGTAGTGCCAGTAGTAGAATTAATGTATAACACATTGTAATGCTGTTTTTCTTTATAAAAATGGAGATCTCTCTTCTTTCTCCCCCCTATATACTATGTACTTGCATTTTCATGTTTATCGTTCAATTTCTAGTGTTGTTACTAACCCACCTTACTGAACTTAGTTATTTGGTTATTTCATAATTTAGTTATTTTTTCCATTTTGGTTTAAGGAAGGTTTCTTGTTTTGTGTTTGCAGGTTGTGAAGCCCGTGGAAGGAGCAAGAGGATTCAAGCGAGGATGGGTTGTGCATCTCGTATCCAATCATTAGTTTACCAAGTAAGTCCTCTAACTACCATGTTAGTTATTTTTGAATGATTGTAGGCCAATCTAGGAGAACGAAATATTGTTATCTTCTATTTTTGATTTATTGTGATTTCACCCTAGTTATAGGATAACGTTTTCTTATCCGTAACAAAAATGACGACTCCACTGGGGAAAAACTTCTAGATTTATTCTTTGTAGGCTATGCCCTATTGTTTCTAGGATTTTATTTTGTTTTCCCTAGTATATTGCTTGTTTGATTGGCTATTTATAGTCCTGCTAGGTCAAAATTCAAGAGTTTTTATGAGTTTTTTTGAAATTTTTTCCCTTTAAATGAAGTCACTTGCTAGTTTCCTTTAGAAACATAGTAAGTACTTGCTTGTTCTAGTTGAATAGAGTGCCATTCATCACTCCTTTCTCTCACAAAAGTGGCAAGTGATTCGTGGGAAGTATGTTTTCTTGCCTTCAACCCTATTTTTCTCGATTTTTCTTAGTCTTTTTGCTGATTTGGTTACTTGAGTGTCTGTTTGTAGTCAATAACAGTCAATAACAATCAGATTCACATTTTATTAGTTGCATTTAGCATTTATCATTGTAAGAAAAACATTTTAGGTGTCTTTTCTTGTTTTGTTTGCGTGTTTGCATTTGCTTGGTTGATTGAATAATGTTTGAAAGTTTATAGTTTTTGCAATATAAGAAACATTGCATTATGAGTTTTTTATATTGCATTGGATTTGATTTAAAAGTTTTTATGATATAACTTTGTTCAATGAAGAATTAGTGCAATTTTGATGCCATTGTTCTTATTAGTTATTTATGCTTTGAGTCTTTAAAACATCACTAGTTGCACGTCCATAACCCCTGAGTAATTAACAAACAATTAAAATGAACGCTTAATATAAAAATAACTAGAATATTTTCTTTCTATAAGAACAAACACTAGTATAGGATTTAGGGCCTTGGAATAGGATGGTGAGTAAATTCTCCAAGGCCACAAAATGAAACTAGAGTTGATTAAAGAGTGTGAAAAACCTAGTAGTAGCAAGGAGTGCTTGTCAGGAGAGCACCTCTAATAGGGTAAGTGAAGATGACATACAATCCACTTACTTTAGTGTTCCTTGGATTACTATGTTTGTGGGGGTTTCCAAAGTGCCAATTTCCTCTCGGTGTCAGTGCTTTTGGGAGCTATGGGATTTGTTTCCCTACCCATATGTGTGATCTCGACCCATAACTATTCCGCCCGGTCATTGATTGTGAATTGGTGTCCTTAGTGGGATTTCGTAGGATTTCACATGGATGACTACAAGTGGAAAGTGCTTGTGGTACCCGAGGCATATGCTTAATCGTCGTTTTGGCTCCTTTGAAGGGTGTCCCTCTTCTTGAGGGAACTTGCACCTTAGGTGAATGTTGTGACAAGGTCAATGTAATTGTATTTCATACCTTCATTGATTATTCTTGGTACTTAATCAACCCATATTGGTCTCCATAAGGTCCTTTGATCAACTTTTCACTATTTCAGACTCAAGACCTAATTCACCTAGCATGAGCTTTGGAAAAGTAGTTTGTGTCTATTGATTCCTTTATGATATTTCATAGTTGTGTGATTCTTTGTGTAGTTGGACTTAGGTTGTGTCTATCTCGCCACTTTTGGATGTTTGATTCAAAGTCACTAACCAACCACTCCACCAATCAAGAAGGACTCATGATCTTTTTCTTGAAAGTGTGGAACTACCTCCAAGAAAGCGTAGGATTGATAACATTGATTCATCAGAGCTAGTATGCGAGACTCAACTAGACATAAAAAATCCCATGAGGGAAGGTCTCACCAAAAAGAGCTCAAAGCCCAAGGATTTGTGAGGAATTTGGATGGCCACGTTCATATTCCTGGAGGTGTTATTTTACCTTAGGTCAATCTCGGTTCTGTTGAGATTGAGGATCTTATTGGTCTGAATCCTGTTAATTTCAACCCGTCTCTTACTAATCCTCTCATATATTCTTCTTCTCACACTCGAGTTCACACAAATCCAAGTGTTCAATGGCTTATAATGGACAATTTTTTCAGCTCATTTGGCTCTGGGGGCATTCACACCCCCACATCGACAATCACTGGTGGAGGAGTTACTCCTCCCATATCTTCTGCACCAAGCATGATCCCTACCATCCCATCGAGTGGATTTGTTATACCTCCCTCATTTATTACTAATATTGGGGTGGGAACACAACTCTCTACCTCATATGGTGGAGGTAGTTTTTCCTTTGGATTTTCATTTATCAAGATGCCACATGTTGTGGCTATTTTTCCCTAGGTCTTCCCTAGTATTATCATGTCTGTGTGGATTTAATTCACTCCTTTTCATACCTATCCATGGGGAGGGAGGCATATCCCTACAACAATTCTGAAACTCAGGAGTAGATCCTTTCCGTCTTCTGTTTTGCACGGTGGAAACCATCCTCCTCGGGGTTTTGGTAACCAAATGGGAGGGGTGTTTATTTCTATGGGGATGCTAATGAGGATAAATCCATTTTTAGGTCCTAAAAACCAATAAAGCGGATCCTTCCTGTCAATCGTGATGCTCTCAGGGAGCAATCCCTTTCTAAACTTTTCAAATCCAATGTACATAGGACTTCCTCCTTATGTTCAGGTGACTTCCACTTCAAACCAACAACTGGGGCAACAAAAAAAAAATCCTTATGCACTTGGTGGTGGTTCTGACCCATTCAACTCTTTTTTGAGTATCAACAAATCAATGGGGAAAATCCTGGAATTTGGAACTTAATGATGTAGATGAGACTCCCTTTTCTTGCAATGTTGAATCTCCCTGATTTGATGAAGCTTATGAACAAACCTGTGCTTCATGATTCGAATTGGCCCCTGGTCCCTACTAAACTTCCCTAAGATATTCCAAAGTTTGAGGGCAAGGATGGTGAGGATTTGAGCAACCATGTGATGACATTTCACCTCTAGTGCTCTTCTAACTCCCTAATGGACGAGTCCATTGGCCTGAGTATTTTTCAACGCACCTTGATTGGGGTTGCGATAAAGTGGTATATTGAGCTCACGTGAGCTTCTTTTAGAACCTTTGACACTTTTTATTTGACATTCCTTAATCATTTCCAGTTACTTTTTCAATACGACTTAGAAAATGAGCTTTTGTCTTCTTTCCAACAAGACAATGCCACTCAAATATATGATCATATTCATGAGTGGAAAAGATGGTGATGAATAGGATGTAAGACTAAGTTCCCTTGTAAATTTGAAAGGGATATCACCTTACTCATTTTCCATTGCTATTCTAGAGGTCCAAAGAGTGTGGTCCCTGTGTAAAGGCCCTTCTGATCCTGAATCACCTTCAGTTTCTTAGAAACCTATTCAACCAATGGTTGATGAAGTATTTGAGCTATTGAAATTTTCAATCGATCCCACTCTTCTCTTGAAGAGTGACAAGTATACCAAAGTCATTGAGACAATGAAATATTTGGATGAAAACACTCATCTCTTGGAGGGTGATGTGCCTACTAACCATGTAATCTCACAACCTATTCAACCAGTGGTTGATGATGTGGTCGAGCCAATGCAATATTCAGCCGATCCCACTCTTGTTTTGAGGAGTGATGTGTCTATCAACCATGTCTTCAACATTTCCAATTCATAACATTTTGAACAAGGTTTCATTCCATTCACTTTGAGCATGCTCCCTCCAAGTTCGAGGATGATGTCCTTTGATTGGAATGATCTTGTTGAGCCTCGTCTCCCTTCTTCTGTCCCTATCCAAATAAGGGTTGAATTTAATTCAATAAATATTTACCAATATATTGTAGATGAAGGAGCATCTATAATCATTTTATCCTCCTTGGCTTGGCAATCTTTGGGTTCTCCCAAGCTTATGTCAATTACCAGTGAGCTGTTTCCTTTTGATAGAATACCTAGTGAATATTTGGGAATTATTCCTCAGTTTCCTACGACATTAGGTGGGAAGACTATCTTGGTTGATATGATATTGGTGCAAGGCCCTTTAGACTCTATTATGCTTCTTGGGCATGATTATGTATTTGTTATGAATGTTGTAATGTATACACTTTTTCAGGTGATGCATTTTCCTCACAACAGAAGCATTGTCACTATCTATAATCTTGCATCTGATAATCACCATCCTAACTCAACTTTTTCCTGAGATACCCATTTATACATTCCTAGTATTGAGTGGACTCTATCCTGCCATGGGTAAATTATGTGACATCATATCCTCTGTGTTCAATTGCTCATGAGAAGGATCCTTTAAAATCATGTTTTCCTTCTCAAGAAAAGGTCTTGACAATTGATCAGGTGATTTATCCAATGGGGGAATGTGATCCGTAGGATCTTTTAATGACTTATGGTTGAGTTTTAATTTTGCATGCGTTAATTAACCATTTGAGAAACTTAGTGAAAGAATGAGGAAAGAAGAGGAATTATAATAGCCATATACACATATGCAGATCTGAAATGAAATAATAGACAACAAACCATAACACACAGATTGATAACGGAGTTCGACACAACTTTGCCTACGTCTCTGGGCCTTTGTCTCTGTGGGGGAGGCTTCTTTATTTCTGTTCAAATGCTCAAAATTACATCAATGCAATGCCAAATGGATACAAGACTGATCTTCTCATGTTCGTCCAGATCTCTAGAACCCTGCAAAGAAAACGACATGCAAAATGGACATCCGGAGCTCCCAGAAATGGTCCGACAACGTCTCCTCCTCAAAAGCTTCTCTGCATCAAAATGACTTTGGATTGGCTTTTCTTCAGCATAACTCTACTCTGACTACTCTCCCATGGCCTCAACGGGCTTTTTTTATATAGCCTTGAAGTTGGTTGCTCATCTCCAACTTCCTCCAAGAATTTTGGCTCCAAAAATAGCCAATATCCCCCAAAAATGGAGAGAATCAACCAAAAATAGGCATATTAATAATAAAAAACCAAAACTTTGTTATAAAACCCACTGCATAAAAGCTATTGGGCATAAGCCCCTGATTTCATGCGTGCGCCCTTGATTCTCGGTCGTATGGCATGGTTTGCTTGGGCCATGTGGCCAAGTGCTTCCTGTTTGCACGCCCCCCTGTGTGCTGGCTCCCGGTCCCATGGCATTTGCTATGGAACCACGGCTGGTGGTTATAAAAAACCTCGCGCCTGAATGTGTATAGGGCCCGAGTCATATGGCGGTGGTTTTGGTTGGCGCGAGTCCAAAGGGCTAGGCCCTATCCTTTGCAACCGCTCCCGTGCTCCCGACTACGTGGTGTGTTCATATATGTTGTTCGTTGGACTGAGGGCTGGGGCTAAGCCCCGGCCCTTTCCGCATTCTCCCAAACCTTTTAACCAAAAATAAATATTATTTCGGCCGTTATGTTAACAAGAACCACCGACGGGGCGGGTGGCTAGCCCAGCCCTGCCAGTCCTTAGCCCGTACACGAGGTCGCGGGTTCGACTCCCGGTCATGCCAAATTTTTTTACATATGAACCAACAACCAATCACGGGGTGCCACGTGGCAGCCCACGACTGGGCCACGTGGCACCTTGCCAACCAACCAAAATATGCCGCGTGTCAATCGCTGACTGGACCACCTGTCAGAGCCGTACTGCCACATCAACTTGCCATGTTAGCTGCCGTACTGTCCTGTCATCTTGCCACATCAGCTGCTGACGTCACCCGTGCCACGTGTCACCCTTACATTGGTGCCACATGTCACCTCCAGATAGGTCCAGCTGTACGCCCGTACGTCCAAATCTGCCTGACACGTGTCGCCTCTTGGTGCTGCCACGTGTTGCCTTCTGAGATTTCCACGTCAACTGTTGGACCGTATGGTTTTCACAGTCAACAGGACACGTGGACTGTATGGACTATACGGACTGTACAGTCATCCCTTTTTTTACTTGTTTGGCTTTTCGGACAGAACTCGATATCTTCTCCATACGTAGCCCGTTTGACAAAGTAAATATACCGTCAGAATTAGGAAGATGAGACGGACGCAATGGCACAGGTTTTGTCGCATTCCGAGCACTTTCATTTTTGAGCATTTTTCAAGCCCTGTCAGGCTTCTGGATCCGATTTCGGATCAGAATGAGAGTATAATTTCAATGTTTGTGGGTCCTCATGCCCTAGTACTTGTGATTCTTCACTGAGAGACTCTACCAGCTCTGATTATAATATTGATCATTATATAGAATATGGCTAGTTCACTTCACCCACCTGGGCCATCAATCCTCCCAGTTCACATGATTTTTGGATATTGAATTGCCTTAGGATGAGTCTATCCTTGAAGCCATGATTATAGATGGTAGACCATGGGAAGACATGCATCACAAATTTCTCTTTTTCCCAAACTAGAGACTTTATAGGTTGACTACCAAAGAAATCCTTGGCTTGAGCCTAGCAATGTGATCTACCTAAAGAAGTAATATACATAAGTCGCAAGGATGTGTGGTTCTTTGTACCATATTGTACTTTTAAGTTTTTTTGTTTTCAAGTTTTGTATTCTAGAGAACAAGTTGTTATTAGAGGTTTGTATATTGGATTTATTAACTTCTGGATGAGTGTTTTGGTCATATATACAAGATTTTGGGGAAATTTTCTTTGGCGTTTTTCATTACTTTGGTCCACAGTGATCCGTTCTGACAGGTATGGTCTTGAAACTAACATATATGTTAGGTTCTCCCAACTTGCATTGTGCATTATTAGTTTCTTGATTCATTTTTCCTTAGGATTGAACCCATTGAGTTGTGACACAAAGTCTTCTTTGTTGTTTGAGAAGTGTCATAATTCATGTGGTAGAGCCTACCAATCATGGGTTCCCTAGTTAGAGCTATGTTTTCCATATTGGTTCCCATGCTAAAGATTTTCATAGGCTTGAGATTCTCTTTTTATCCCCACCATGACTTTGTTTTGAAACCACATGACTTCTCCTCAATCTATTGCTATCCAATACCCATGAGCCTCCCAAATTTTATTTTGAGTTGTACTGTTTTATCACATACTGATGTTTGAACTTTTAAGCTTAATGCTAACCTTAATGTGCGATTTTCTGATTTCTGAATATGCATTGTCTCTAGGTGCTTGCCTTTGCATTTGTCACCTCTGCATCTTAGAACACTATCCTTGGAGGAAACACTGCGAAGAGTGTCCATATCTTGCACATCCTCCATGCATCTTGCATAGGTATGTTCCATGCATTTGGAACTAGTTTTCTTGCCCCATGACACTCATTTCCTCCACTTTAAAATAACATTCTTTTATTTTTTTTCAACCTTTAATAATATGAAAAAGACAAAAAATTCAATTATTATAAAAAGAGAGAGGGGGAAAAGAATTGAGATGTTTGTTTTTGTTGGCAACTGTCCTGAGTTGATTTTCCTTTGAACAAATCACCAAGTTTTGAGTTAGTCTCTCAACAAGTTGGGTTTTAGTACAACCTTAGGTAGATGAACCTTGATTTTTTAGTTTTATTACTCCTCCGACTAGTTACTCTTCTAGTCATTACAAAGTTTTTGTTGATGCCTAATGTATCACAAACTTATATAATTGTTCCACTTTGTGTCAAATGATGCCCAAGTCACCATTGTGTCTTGCTTATGTTCAAGGGATATTTTATCTTGTGTCAGCCATTCCTTAGTTTTTTCTTGACCGTCCATGTTGACCTTCGTGGTTGTCAAAAGTTGTCTTAGTATCATCAATATATTTGTTATTTACTTATTCCAGTGTGGAAGGTCTTCATTGACTTCTCATTGGCAAGTCAACTATTATTGACTACGACACATTGGTTAGAGAGTTTGACCTAGATTCACACCTTGGGTCTATTTTCATCATTTATAGGTTACCTTCGCTCAACAGATGAAATTCATCAATGGTCACAGACTAAGTGATTTCCCCTATGTTCTACATAAAAAATTCTACTCACAAATCAATATTCATGGAGTACCTTGGGTCCATTTTCATCATTGGTGGAATTACTCACCCTTGTCAGTGGCTTTTTTTATTGGTCATTTCTCAGAGGGTCTCTTTCATGTGTTATTCCATTTGCTGCATGTGAGAGCCATACTTAGTGGTAGGTCCTTTCAACTTTCGTATAAGTCCTTCCAATTCATTGTTCTTGTGTTCACTTGTGTTGGATGATGGGGAATTACTGAATGCCCTCCTTGCAATGGATCTCTTCCCATAAACTTTAGCACATCTTCTCTGGGAATGCGATTTGGAGACTTTATAGTACCTTGGGGCTTGCAGTCATCAGTGGTAGGTCCCATCACTATCAATAACGAGAATACATTAATGTCCCCCAATTGATATATTCTACAAGTGTTTAATGTTAGCACATCTATTCACACTTGCCATAATGTACTAGGTACCTTGAATCCCATTATCATTATCGATGGGTTGTATCACATTTGTAAACAATATACATCAATGACTAGAAATCAAATGATGTCTTCCATGTTCAACATTGGATCATTTATTCACATGGCGCAGACTCGTACCTTTGATGATTTAGGATTTGAAGACCTTGGGCCATTAGTAACATCCCCTCATTTTTCTATTGCCCAAGTTGCACAAAATTATACCACTCACCTCTATAACATTGATACCTTCAAAAGGATAAATTTTCCACTTCATTGCTCCAGTCATCCTCCTGATGTATATTGAGAGATAACTCCACTATGTATCTTTTTCATGGTCATGCTCACTACTCTTATATATACATGAATCCACTATGTATCTCTTTCATGGCCATGATCACTATTCCTATATATAATTCATGGATCCACAATATATTTGATTTGATGGCCATGCTTTTCCACACCTGAGCATGGGTATTCCTGGCTCGGGAAGGGAGTCATCTCATACCTTGTCTTTTGTTGCAGGTAATTTTCTGATCCAATGTTTGGTGCACTTTTCCCGACCTTACTTAACAACTTCCTCCACCATATTATAATGTATTTCAACCATTATTTTCCCTTATGACTTGACACATTAGGGGGCATATATGTTATAGCATATTTAACCACCTCATTAAGATAAGATGCACCTTATTGGCCCTGATGCATTCTATTATCTAGTTTGGCTAACAAAATCCACTCATAGCTTTGCAAAAAAACTCTCCTTTAGATATACTTTCTTTCTTCCTTCATTAAAGGAGATAGTACTCACTTGTTCGCTTCAGGAAAAGAGGGAGTGCCTTCAAAATTCAATAAAAAATATATAAAATCACGAAAATTACGTTCTCCCACATGGATTTTACAAGAAAATTGGTTCCATAAGTTCCTAATTCCCATGAGAAACGGTCTGAACCATATTGATATGGTAGAAATCATACCTCAAAAGAGGAGAATTTACACACTAAGCCTTGTGATACTAGAGCTATCATCCAATCCATATCTGTTAGAGCATTTTTTTCCCATGGTTTTTATGAATAACATCTCCCTGAGCATTCCCATTCTCAGTCTATTCCATCTCTCACCTTCTGAAATAGAGATTTAAGAGATACTTGTCTTTATCTTCTTCACACAAAGAAAAACACTGGAGGTCACACAGTCATGAGTGGCTTGGGGTAGGAGGAATCCAGACAGTGGTTATGGGCAATGCCAACAATGGAAGTTAGGTATAACACATTGTATTTTTGCTTTTCTTTATAAAAATGGAGATATCTCTTCTTCCCCCCTAGATATTGTGTACTCACATTTTCATGTTTATTGTTCAGTTTATAGTGTTGGTACTAACGTACCTGACTGTAATGAGTTAGTTGGTTATTTCATAATTTAGTTATTTTTATCATTTTGGTTTGAGGAAGGTTTCTTGTTCTATGTTTGTAGGTTGGGAATCCTCTAGAAGGAGCAGGAGGATTGGAGCGAGGATGGTTCACACATATTGTCTCCAAGCATCGGTTTACCAAGTAAGTCCTCTAACTAATGTGGTAGTTATTTATGAATTATTTTAGGACAATCTAGGAGAAAGAAAGATTATTATCTTCTATTTCGAATCTGTTGTGATTTCACCCTAGTCATAGGATAGAGTTTTCTTATCTATAACAACACCTAATGAAGTCAAGATTCAAATATGAATCTCTTGGAAATGTGATCACACTGAATACTCATATTATTAGTCCCTTCCCAAAGATAGGGACTCTTAGTAATAAATTTGCATTGATTTATGAGTTTTTTTCCATTGATGCATTTCTCTGCCCTCAAAGTTTTGCATTTCTTCAAAGTCTAACTTGGGATAGATTTTATTTTTTTCTACATGTAGGCACCCATTTAATTGAGATGATATTGTCAACCTTTCCCTTAAATACTTCATATTACTCTATGTTAGGCTTCATATGTTATCAAAACCCCTGAGTTTTTTTTGTCAATCTTATTATATATTGAATGCTACTAACATACCACTCTAATATTTCATTAATGTGTTGAAAAACCCATGGCTATGGATGTGGCCACTAGATAAACCATGGTGGTGGAAATGGTACCTGGCTAATGCAGTGGTTGTGACTAAGTTGGTAAGCTTCATCTTCTCATCTCACCTTAAATATCCTACTCGACCTGACCTCACTATGCCATCTCTAGGCAAGTCCCTTTTGCTAGTGCTTCTCTCCTATCCTAGTGTGTCTCCTCGGCCACATACCCTAATGAAGAATGTCACATAAAATCTTCAAAGGATCACTAATGAAATTATAATATTCTTCTTTGGGCATCTTTATGTAGAGTTGTGGTTGGCATAGCCATAGTCTTAAATCACTAAGCTCATGGAGGGTGTGAAATGGGTAGATACATTGTGATAAAGAAATCTAATTTATGCTTAAAAATAAAGTAAAATCCAATTTATAGAATTAGCTTACTTACTTATTTCCTAGGATCGACCTTGTTTGATATCTTCTCTCAAAATTTTCACTCGTATTTTAATAATGACCATCCCTATTTGGAGGTTGTGTTTATAGGAAACATTTGCTGACACTAGATCTTGGTGTGAAAATCACCTTAGTTTGAGTCAATTTTCTAAATTTAATAAATAATATGCATCAATTTAAGAAGTAACTTATGATATTTTATGTTTGATCTATACAAAAAAATATTAACCTATATTTATACACCTTTTCAATTCAATTTTTTTTTTACCTATTCCAATCTCTTTTATAGAATCCCCTAGTCCAAGTTCAATGGTTGGAGCTTCCTTTGGTTCAACATCAACTCATTAAATGAATGTTTTTTCATTCACCATGTTGTTGAATGCCACTTTGTATTTATGAGATGGAGCTCCACATGATTTGAATTTACCACCGTCCAACTACCACAATCACACACTACATGCATTAGACAACAACACAAAGGTGGTACTATGTGAAGAGGCAGATAACCCTTTAAATTTTTATGGGACTCTAGCTTAGTTATTAGAATGCAATGAAGGAAATAGATGGGT
The DNA here is from genome assembly GCA_032191745.1 of Picea mariana. Taxonomy (NCBI): domain Eukaryota; kingdom Viridiplantae; phylum Streptophyta; class Pinopsida; order Pinales; family Pinaceae; genus Picea; species Picea mariana. The sequence continues at coordinate 7,652 of JASDQU010031156.1, read as the reverse complement.
GATGGGTCGAGACATACCTATGCTTAGTAATGAAGAGGAGAGGATTCATCGAAATGATACACCTTCTTCTTATGATGGGATATGGGAAGTGGTTGGACAACCCACCTTACATTCTGATGATAATTCCTTCTCATAAAATGAGGGAAGAAATTTCCTCCAAACTGTGTAGTAGACAAAGGATGGAGAAGCAGAGCATAAGCAAGGAGAGGTTCATCCTTATTTTCCTAGTGACATGAATAATTTGTGGTAAAGTGCACTAAAATCCATTTCATGTGATTGGGGAGAAATGACTCATATAAAAGTTTATAGAAAATCCCTTAGACCAACCCTTATATTGATCATAAACATGTATGAACCAATATGAGAGCCAAACTGTACAATAGAATATATGAGAGCTAGTTAGTTCCTTTCTTGTTCAACTAAAAATAAGCTCATAAATAACCTTTCCTCACTTATCAAATCAGAAATTAGCTCACGATTTTGTGATGCCATTCTGTGTCATTTAATTCCATAATTATATACATGATCTATATGTAAAACAACCATCCTTTTGTTTAGTGGTGAAAGATGCCTATATAAAAAAGTTAAAGTTTGATGCAAGCTACCCTGACCACAAACTAACACTCAATAGTAGTAAAACCATCATGGTACAACCAAGAAATGGAAGAAGCCAATAGAGGCTCAACATATAGAAAGGGGCTTCTTAGATCAACACAATCCAACCACCCTTTGGTGGATTTGGGAAACAAAGAATGAATCCAAAGAGAAATAGAGAAATTCCAGGCATGCCACTATTAAATTAGAACTAGAAAACATTGTGCTTGACACTGGCTATACATGTAGCTACTTGAATTACTTCTCCCACACCTTAGATGTACATTGGCATAAAAAGGAAAGAATGAAAAGGGTTCTGGATGAGCATGATAATTTCAATGCCAATTTTATGTAGTACATTTGCTAGGAACTCAAGAAGATCAATGAAAATTATTAGTTTCTCCTACAAACAATTTAGGGCTTGGAGCGCAACTCAGAGGAGGAGGTTAAGAAAGAGGAGACTGAACCAACAACTATTCTCTTCTCCATTGCAAAGAGTAGTGCCTTCAAAATCTACAATTTAGTAAGCATGATTCTTCCCATCCCATGGATTCTTAAGTTTCTCTGACATTTTCTTATAAAGGCTTGTCTGGAGTGTCATGTAGGGACCAACCATTACATGACATATCCCTTATTTTTTTAGCTATGGGAAAAATTCGAAGTCTTTGGCAGAATTTATTCAATCCATTGGGTTGGACTAGGATAAGGATATTGAATATCTCAAGATGTTTAAAATATTTATTACTACGTAAGGTGTTCTCTCTTAGACCCATTTGTTTCCCACATCCATTTTAATTGGTTGGATTTGTTCCATGACCATGGATCCGATCCAGGGCATCAATTCATGCATGCCATTGTAGAAAACAACTTCACACATTCTTTTTCTCACTGTTCTCTTCGTTTGCGAGTTGGTGTTGTAGAGACACGACAGGAAGAGCTAAAGCCATCCAAATTAAAGCTCCAGGAAATGCTCTCGAGATCTTCTAAGGCAATCCCCATCCCACTTTTTCCACTGCCATAAATAACGTACATAGGAAATGATTCATTTATTCCATGGTCTCCCTTCTCCTCACATTCAAGGGGGTCCTTATCGTTTCTTCCACCAATAATGCAATTTTTGACTTCTAGTTATCTTTCTCATGAGTAGCTGAGAATGAATTCATTACTTTTGTCAATGCACAAGACCAAGAAACTAGCTTTTATACCCTTTCTATAAACCAAACGAGAATTATACTATTAAAATTGAAATATGAAATATGAAATTTGGGGCTACATTCGAAGAAAACTGAAACCTAAAAATTTGGAACTAAAATGGTAATAACAACAACAAATTTTTCAGTGGATTCAAAAGTACTAAAATGGTAATAACAACAACAAATTTCTCGGTGGATTCAAAAGTACTAACAATAGAGAGTTGAACAATAGTAATGACAATGAAATACAAAATATTTTACAAAACCCTTAGAATTGAACACAAATTGAAGAACAAATGTAAATCTCATAAAATAGTTTGTAGTTGAATATCATATAATACAAAAAAATAAGTATGTTGATTAGACATTTTCTTAAGGCATGGATGTCAAATTAGGGAGTTTGGATGAGAAAGTATGGATGCCAACTTAGGTAGTGTGGCTGATGTTCTTAGCCTTAAATAATCTCTTCAATGAGCTTGCTTATCTTTGTCCATAGGATAACTAGATTTTACATAAAACTTTGTTCAATAAAAAACAACCAAATAACTATTAAATTTAATTTAACATAAATTCCATTTACTAATAGAGAGACCCATAATGGACCATTATATAATTTTTTTTTATCTATATTGGTTATTTTGGGTGGAAAAATTGGAAGAAAATGCTTGCAAGGTCTACTTTAGGCGTAGGTCCTAGTTTGGTGATTTGGGGTTTGGAAACTTCCAAAGAAGTTTTGAGGCATCAAATGACATTTTTTGGGGCCAAAACTTTGTGAACTTATCTCTTAGCTGCTTGACATTTTTCTACACACCAAAATATTTCCAACGGTGTGAAAATCACCTCAATCAGAGTTCCTATGCTGAAGTTATGCCTCCTATAGCTTGACCTACCCTATTGACCGACCACCATGGTACAAAGTATATACCACATCATCCCCTATTACTTACAAATGTGGGTCTAGTCAAGTGTGAAATTTCAATATTACTCTAGAGTGTCCAAAACCCTAACACTAATTAAGGGTTGAGGCATGCAAAAACCCTAATCCTAACCCTAAATAGCTATTAGGCTATGTTAAATACTAGGTTGCTAGTAAAAGAAGGGGTTCCATTCTTTTGGTATTATTATTGTTCCATAGTTGAGTAGAGAATATTGGAGTGGGAAATTGAAGCATAACAAAGGAGGTAGAATATTTTGTAGCAACCATTCATGCCACACTGTCCATGGAAACTCCATACTAAGCACCTCTTCCTTTTGTACTTGCATTTCATAACTAAAAAAAAGAGAGCAGATCATAGGCCTCACCTTCTAGCTGGGGTTTCTTCTGTATCAGGTTTCCTAGGTCACATCTTGTGTTCATTTACTTGTTTCTTTAATTTTGGTTTCAATTATTTTTATAATTTTAAGTGCTACGCTAGTAATATTAAATCTAAGATCTAAGGTAATAAATTACATAGTAAAAGATTTCATAATATTGTAAGATTTGTTGTGTCCAACTGTTCTAGTTGAATATTCGTGGTAGTTTAATCTCATTTTGGTATCGAAGTAGTTTTATTTTGGGTTTTGTAGGAAGTTGCAAGATCTAGGGATTGGATTAAGAAGGAAGTCTCAAAACCCTAGCCATGGAAGATAAGTCCAGTCGTAAAAACCCTCAGGATGAGGTAGAGGAGATATTTTCTAAGCTAGAAGAATGTGTTTCTAATTTCTCTTACAACATGGCCCTCATCATGGAAATTCTAGAAAACAAGTTTGGACCTTTTGGGGAGGATGGTGTCTCTAACTCAAAATTTGGATCGGATGAGAAATTGAGAGATAATAAAGTTGTAGTAAACCTTGATAGATAAAATATGAACTCTTAACTTTGAGAATTAAACCTTTCTCTTTATAAATTACCAAACATTCACACCATAAACAAAGCAAGAATAAAGAGAACCCTTAAGTTAGGGTAACACCGTCAAATACTCTTTATGGAAGGAATCACTCCACAAGCCATACTTGTTACATAATAATACATCCATCATATCTCAATACAATGATAATCATGTGTATTTGTACTTTCTCATGAGTATTCTTAGGGGATTATGCCAACTACCCTTTATTATTATAATATTTCATCTAACAAACTATTGGATCTAATTATTACCCACCAACTACCAAGTGGGTCTATTCCATGATTGTGGCCAAACTACATTCATTATCCCCTTGGTACCTCCCTAGGCACCCCATATTATCCTCCCTAGGTACATTACATTCCATCCCCATTCGATGTTTCATCCTCGAAACATGGGAAGAAGCCATATAATATGACATACTAAGTAATATAGCCAACCGGTACCATGCACAAGAATCCATCCATCCTAGTGAAATGTGGACATGGGGTCCAACTATGGCCTTTCTTTCTTGATATTGATTTTGGTTGCTCCTTGGGTTCCATGTTTTCACTATGCTACTCTGATATCTCCATGCATTGATTTTATTCCTCAATGTGCCTCCATACTTGGTGCCTTTCTAGTTTCATGTTGATCCATAGTAATTTCATTGATTTTCACATCCTTGTGTTGATGATTGTTGCTTCTCTGGGTGGTGTGGATGGTGATATACAACAACCTTAGCTACCAATTATTATTTACTTGACTCTTAAACATGTGGTTCTTGTGAATCATTTAGCGCCTTAGCTTTTTCTTCCTTCTTATGCCCTTCCTAGGGATTTTCCTCAAGTGATTTTGTAGGATATTCTTCTTATTCAACCTCAAACTCTTCATCTAATGTGTCATTAGGTATTACAATTAGTTCCCTTGTAAGGACTTCTTCAGGTGCCCCCTTGGGCCATTCTTGCATAGTAAGGGAAATATCCTATAATTTTATTTTGTTTTTCTTGTACCAAAGCTTCAAAAAATTCCTTTGTAGAATAAAAATAACTGTATTAACTAAGTCCATCCAAGGACACCCCAAAATAATATCCACATCATGCATATCTATAGCATGAAAATATAAATGCAACACATATTTATCCATGGTAATCTTCATATCTTTAAAAATATGAACATTGTCACCCTCAACCTGTGTGCTCTGAATATGTTTGATAGGAAATTGCAATCTTTTGTCCAAGTTAACATTGATTAAATTATGCTTGATATGGGGGTTTATATAAATAATAACATTTTCCCGTTGAATACATCCATTAACCTGTAGTGTGAATTTTATGCATGAAAACAAACCCTTTGTTCTTTTGTTATCCTTCTTTCCAACATGAGACGCCATATCTAAAAATACTTTTTTTATATACTTTATTTGAAAGTGCCTTCATCTTGTCATGGCTAAGCATATTCCGCCATATGATCACATCGCCTCTTAAATAAACAGGGGGAAATATTTTCAAAACATTTTCCATGAGAAATTGGTTTCTTTTATGTATTCTTCAATACTAGGACCATCATCTTTTTCTGTAAACAAAATCTTTGAAAATAAAACTAGAGTTTTGAAAAAAATCACTTACTTTTGAAAGAGCTCCTTTATGTAGTTAGGGTTTTGAGGAGGCTAATGTAGAATAATCATAAATTTTGCGATACTTCTCTAATTGGTTATTATGACCACAATTATGAAATGCCATGGACACTCTGCATCTATTGACACTAGTTTGAATGAAATCTAGGTACTCTATCAAAAGATATCCGATTTGGAAACCACACGGTCATCACAAGAAAAGCCTTAAAACAATTGATTTTAAATAAGCTTTAACTCCACTTCTCAGACACCAATTTGGATGACTTGTTTTTTAAAATCATGTGTTTTTTCAAGAGGAATTTGGATGATTTTCAAACCACACGGATTTTCATAGAAAGTTTATGAAATTGATCTAAATGCTACCATCCTCTTTTTTCCTTCAAAAATATGCAAAAAGAAAAACATTTCTTCCATTTTTTTTTCCCAAAAAAGAGCTATGATACCACTTGTAGTAAAACTTGATAGATAAAATATCAAAATAGCAACTCTTAATATTGATAATTAAACCCTTATATTTAGAAATGACCAAACATTCACACCATAAACAACACAAGAATATAGAGATGATCCCTTAAGGTATGGTAACACCATCAAATACTCCTTATGGTAAGAATCACTCCTCAATCCATGCTTGCTACAAAATAATACATCCAACATATCTCAATACAATGATACTCATGTGTATTCATATTTTCTCATGAGTATTCCTACAGGCTTGTGCCAACTGCCCTTTATTATTATATTATTTCGTCTAACAACCTAGTGGGTCTATTTATTACCACCAACTACCAAATGGGTCCATTCCATGACTATGAACACATTAGATTCATTATCCCCTTAGATACCTCACTAGGTGCCCCATATTATCCTCCCTAAGTACAATACAAAAGACCCAGAAAAGGATCTAAAAAAAGAGTTAGAGAAATAGCAACCAAGTTCCAGTTCCATCACTTCTTCACAATCTATGTTTAAAATAGAAGCAAAAGTGGACATCGAACCCTACTAAGGTGAGATTAATGTTATTAAGTTGAATCATTGGTTGCATAGTTAGAGTTTTATTTTATTGTTTTGTTAACAAGGGTAAAATTCCCTTAGTCAAAAACAGGGTTTACCCCCAATAAGAAGCCCCAATTATATCTCTCACCATTTGGAATAGGGAACCTATCTATATTCTGTCTTAACAACCATTTTTTGGTTTGGGGTTTACCTGTTACGATCCAGTCCATTCATGATGATTTATAAGTTAAGGAATTAAATGTAACTAATATAAGATACATGTGTCTGAAAAAAACTAAGGTAACCAGAAAGAAAACATAGAACCAACCATGCTCCTAGAAATGGCCCAGGAAATAGTTCACATTGAACATAAAAATGAATATAAATAAATAACCGCAAACACACAATAGTCTAGCATTTAAGCAATCATTTATAGCTATATTCCCATGAATTCAGAAAAATATCCATTGAAGAATAGAAATAAGATTGAAAGAAACATACATGAGAATAGTCAATAGTTTGAAGTACATTCTTACACAACTTGAGTGTTGAGAAAAACGCAAAGGAGTAGTCCACAATACATCCAACATGAGAATAATATTTCTCCAGAAAATAGCTTGGCCAAACAAGATTCTCCTCATTAAAAGTTTTAGTAATAGTACATGAAAGATCTAAGAGCCAACATCCCCTTACTCAGACCCAATCCATATATTTATTGATATTCAACTTGACTCTTATCCTTCCACCTCCCTCCATGACCTTTCATTTGAAAACTTTTGTCCTTATCTTCTTCAGAATCATGAGAGAATAAGGACAATAGAAATGTTTATACTTTAATGTATTATATGCAATTACATTTCAAATTTGTATTTTAGTGTTGGTGTGCCATCATAGGTTTTGGGCATAACACACCTCACCCACCATGATGACTGGTTTGGGCACTGGAAAAATATTCTCCCTCCAAGTTTGATATTTGACCATCATGGGATTCAAAATTCTTTTTCAGCCATTTGAGTTCGATTCACTTTCGCGGTTCCCCTACTATTGTGACAACTGCTGTTTTTGATGTTTCTCTATCATCTTCGGTGGCATATTATATTTTCATGGGTGTTGCTACATATTGGTATATTTCCTTGACATGTAGCAATTTTGCCTTCATGGTTTTCTTCCTTTACATGTTGCCTATCCGGATTGCTGAGTGTGACCTTCCTTTAGCATTAGTACGTGGCACCATTAAACATGCAATATATGAGTGACCATAGAATAATATCGAAATAAACTATCAAAATGTTAGGGTCCTAACCCACACATAGGTAGAACAATATATTCGGATGTAATAAAGGTCAATATTAATAAGGCCTTTCAATA
>JASDQU010031155.1:1193-11711 GCA_032191745.1 Picea mariana | reverse complement strand
CAAGAGTGCAGCGGATGGACAGATTAGCAGATACAAAGCCAGGCTTGTCGCCAAAGGCTTTCAACAGGTTCATGTTATTGGCTATCGTGAAACCTTCGCTCTCGTAGCGAAGATGGATTCCATATGATTGGAACTTGCCATTACGGTAGCCAAGGGGTGGGAATTGCATCAGATGGACATGAAGAATGCATTTCTTCACGGTGATCTCTCTGAGGAGATCTACATGGAGCATCCCCAGGGATTTATGCAGGACTCATCTTTGGTCTGTCGACTGAAGAAGTCCCTTTATGGCCTCAAGCAGGCTCCAAGGGCATGGTATGCCAAGATGGACTCATACCTATTGTCACAGAACTTTGTACGTTGTAAATTAGACCTGAATGTCTACATGCTCAGGATCGTTGATTCACTTCTATTCTTAGTTTTGTACGTTGATGATTTGTTGATCATCGATTGCTCGACTTCAGCGATTGCTGCAGTCAACAGGATTCTACATGACAGGTTTTTGATGATGGACATGGGTCCGCTACACTTCTTTATTGGAATCGAGATTAGTCGAGATGCATCAGGCATCAAACTGTCTTAGGCCAAGTATGCACGAGATCTCCTTGAGAGATTTCACATGACAGACTGTAAGTCTGCTCTGACTCCTTTCCTATCAGGAGTCAAACTTGAGGGTGGCAGGGAGACTCCATTGGTTGAAAACACACTGTACAGACAACTTGTGGGGAGATCGTTGTATCTCACACACTCCAGACCAGACCTCTCCTATGCAGTTGGCACAGTTTCTAGGTTCATACATGAGTCACATGAGCTACATTGGAAGGATGCAAAGCATATCCTTCGATATGTACAGGGAACCATCACCTTTGGGATTCATTATGCAGCAGACTCTACATTAGATCTCATTGGGTTTACTGATTTTGAATGGGCTGGAGATAGCATTGATCGCAAGTCCATATCTGGTTACTCACTCAGTCTTGGTTCTGGGCCTATCTGTTGGTCGAGCAAGAAGCAAGCTGCCATTGCTCTATCTTCAGTTGAGGCATAGTACAGAGGGGTATTTAACATAACCATTCAGGCTATGTGGCTACAACATTTTCTCACTGAGTTAGGAATTCAGTTTCATCGGTCAATCGTCATCTGGTGTGACAACCAGAGCACTCTAAAGTTATGCAGAGATCCAGTTCAGAGGTAGATGATGAAGCACATCGATATCTACATGCACTACATCTGGGACTTAGTACATGAGGGGATCATCGACCTATAGTTATGAACTTCAGCAGAAAAGACGGCAGACATCTTCACCAAGACCTTCACTGAGAAGAAATTCCATTCTCTGCGAAGTCGTCTTGGAGTGAAGGACACATTTGACTAGCAACTATAGTTCTTATTTTTACATATATTCTACCTTGAGGGGGGGGGTTCCCATGAGGTTTTCCCTCTTTCCTCACTTTATTTCAGTGTATCTTTTGTATTTGGTTACCTAACATGGCCTCGTTGTCGGGACCCATTCTTTATTTTCACTATAGTGATGTTCAGGGGGGGTGTTGGAGTTACTTCACACATGCCTAGGATTTCTTTTCCTAAAGTTTTCCCTTGTTTATTAGTCATAATTAGTCATTATCCAGTCTCCTATATTTTAGAGGAGAATATTCCACCTGGAGAATATTCTCTTTTAGTTGACACTTCAGTTTGACTAGTTGAGTTGAGTTTAGATGTTGCATTGGTTTTGTCACCATGCAACATTGGGATCATCACCATACTAATGCGAACTTTCCTTGGAATCATCACCAGACTTGTGCATTACCCTCAATTCCTTGATCTACTCATCACTACTCTCTGTTCAGTCAGTTAATTGAAGACTAGTTGACTAGTTAACTCAACTAGGTGGCAGTTCACTCTTGTAACTGCCTAAGAGACTAGACTAGGTGGCAGTTCACTCCCATAACTACTGGTGTGTGTCCAGAACACTCTAGACCACCACTATGGTGCATTGGTTCTCCTCAGGTGCGCACTCATTAAGTTATACAGAGTATATCATGTGTAAATTATTCATTATTCATAACGGTTAATGAGAATTCTTCCATTATTTCTCTCCTTCTTCTTCTTTCTCAAATTCTCTCTGAAAATGTGTGTATTATTGTTTATCTATATCTATTATGTGAAATTTCAACACATTTACAAATTTCTCTGCCTCATTAACAATTTTAAAACTTTCCTTCAAAAGCTTAAATGAAGAAAAACATAATGGCACAGAGTTTTCTTGAGTTGATTCACAATGCTCTTTATGTCCAATAGCATTAGTATGAGATTGTTGACTTGTAATATTTTTCAAATTTTCCTTTAGTAATTGAAATGAGGAAAAAAAAAAGAGTAAATTACCTTCACAAGATTTGATACTTTCCTCATGTTCTCCATTATTGTCACAATTAAAGTCTACACGCTAACTGTTTTCCTTGGATTGTTGAAAATAATCATTTTCTGATGGATGAAATGCAGTTGCTTGTTCTTAATAGGTAAGCTCAAAATCAACAATATAATCATCATCATATTCATCATACTTGGGAAATTCAACTACATCTTCAATGTCATCAATCATGAAAATTGGACCATCAACTTGCTCTTTAACAAATTCATTTGTACTTTTACCTTCATGACATTCCTTACTGAAAATTTTGAAAGAATCCATGACCAAATCGTTTCTTTGATCATGATGACATAAACCTAAATTCAAATCATCATAAAAACCATTTGGGCCAACAATCTCTTCTTGAAAAGGTGAAATACATTTCTCAGCGAACACATCAACATTTAAAACTTCAAGATCATGCATAATATTGTCACTCTTCGGTTCAAATTTCAGATCAGTTGTTTGTTGTTTAGGTTCACTATCATATTCTTCAGAATCCAACTTGTTGTCCTTAACCTGATCTAGAAACTTTCCACAAGCTGACAAATTTTCTTCAACCTTTTGGGCATCAGTGAACATTTGCTGCAAGGTGACAGGCTTCCTTTCCAAAGAAGCAGAGACAGGTTTCGAGAGAGAGTTGTTGCATAGTGGAGCATGGCAACAGCTTCAGTGGGTTGAATTTACTTGGGCAAGTTGTAATAAATATTGGAAAACCTCCTACTGAACATAGAAACAGTTTCATTGCTCTGCCTTTTCATGGTATAAAACTCTGTAAGATGTAGATCCAAAGATTTCCTCTTGCCCCAAAATTTCAAAAAGACATTCTTCAATTCCTCCCATGAGATAATTGTCTCTGTATGCAAGTTTTTAAACCAGTCTTTGGTATCCCCTTTGAAGTATTGAGATAAGTCCCTCATACAAACATCGTCGTGATCAATCTTAAACAAATCTATAAAATATTCAAAATCTTGGATGTGCTTTTCAGCGGAAAGGTTATTGGGTTCTCTACCAAACTTAGGTAGGTATTTGTGGTGCTTTGGAGGAAAATCATGAAGAATAGAAGGCAATTTTAAAGGTATGTATCTATTTGGTATCTTAGAGGGCATAGGATTAAGTACAGGAGATAGTGAATCAGCTTTGGTTTCATGAGGTTCAAAAAACTGAATATGGTCATTATATGATTTGGGAGAAGGATCTTGTTCAGAATCAGAAATGTAAGAAGAAAGTGTGCCTATATTTTTAAAGAAGGATATACCAATGTAGCTTTATGATCTTCCTTTGAATGCATCAAGTAAAGAAATATTGTTTTGAAAAACTCAAGGAAGGACAAAAAGATATTGATGAAACAGGAAACTACTTCCTCGAGAAAACTCAATCTTATGTACCTAGTCTTTACATTGTTTCCTTTCATATCTCTGTCAACGGGTCTCTTTCTCCAGTAGAGTCTCTGAACTTGATTTGAACTTTGATTGAAGTCACTAGGTGAATGATACAACCTTCGTGTGTTTGGATTTTTTTCACCATCAGAAGTCAAATCTGAACTCTGTCATTTATCCCAGGGAATATTTCACCTTCACTCCCTGACAATGGCACCATTAATGTTAGCACTTGGTAATTTCTTTGGGTTGTATCAAAGAAACCCCAAGGTAACCTCAAACAAACTTTAAGTCGTATCCTGACCTATACAACTAGAGAGGGCTCTCTCAAATATGTAAAAGACTGAAGAAGCTCAAAAAGATTTAGCAATAGGCACACAGAGGTCAGATTCTGCCATAGGACAGGTTTTGTTTTTTGTTTAAAGGGTTGGTAGGACAAATGAGAGAAGGGAGCCATTGGGAAATGGGGTCAAAGTTTGAACTTAAAAATATTGAATCAATAGTTAGTGATGTACTCTCAGAAAACAAAGGCACGGTAAGTATCGTTTTTCAGCAAATTATCAATTTTGGGATGATAGCAGAAAAAGAAAGGAGAGACCATTACACTAAGAGAACCTAACAAAGGTTCAATTCTTAATATAACTTTAGAAGAAAAAAAAAGGAGATAGATCACCATAGACAAAGCACCGAATTTATATGAATTTTGAACATGAAATCCTTAACATTTGAACAAGTTTTTACTGTATGAATGGAGCATCAAATGCAGAAACATTTACTCTCAGCTAAAAACTAGAAAGAATGGACAATAATGGAGATAAGCATTAACGGGAAAAACATACTGAGAACAACATTGTGATGAATCTTTGCCTCCAAAAGCACACAGTACTTCTATATTGATTCATAAAGATGTTATGAAAAATTGATACACCGTCCAAAATCCATTTTGGCTCAAAGTCCTACCCCCCTTTCTACATTGAGAATAATATCTTATATATCTAAAATGTATTACTAATAGTTACAACACATCTACACAAATAGAAATAAAATCCAAAATATCTAGAATCATCCCATCAAATGTTGCCTGTCTGCAGCTCACAGGATCTTCTTGCCATGCAATCTTATTTGAGATTTTTAATCTCCATATCAAGCCAACTAGGTTGATCTTCCTCGATGCCTTTGACTGCTTCAGCTTTAGCCACCTCTTTTGGTTGTTTGGCTCTTTTTCTTCTACTATCTTGTGTGGTGTCTTCATCCTCTGGTTTATCTATATTAATGATCAAATCTTTTAGAACAGGGTTCAACCTAATCTTTGTGCTTAACCTCAGTTTATTAGTAGATTTTGTATGAGGTTTTTTCATTATGACTTGTGCACCATGCCTTTCTCCCTCTTTATCTGGCACTGCTGGAAATGATTTTTTCATAGTCTTCAAACCTTCTGATTTGCTGGAAAAAAATGAGTCTTTCTCTTTCATTTAAATTTTCCCTTTAGCATCCTCTGGTTCGTTAGGAAACATGGGCCTGTTTTCCCCCATAACCGCACACGGAATGAATAAAAATGATCAGGATGAACTGGATGGGTAATTTAATTTGCAGATATTTCACTCTGAAATAAATCGTTAACTTCTCTTTATGATATCTCCTAAAACATAATGATACTACATGTCTTTGAGCAAAATCCACAATCAATCATAATCATTGGCTACTAGCTAATGATCCTATGGGAATAATGATCTCCATGCTATCACGTTCTCCATGATTTTCAGTTGTAAATACTCAATGATGGTTATTTTATTTTGATAGTGTCAAGTAATTGAGATTGATTTGGCAGTGCTTATGTGTTCATTTAGCACTACGTGGACGAATGGTGTGCAAGTATGGTCCTCGTGACTTTCCCCTTTGATGACTTGGCTTGACGTCAATATGTGTTTTCACACGTAGCTCTCAGAGTGGACGCTTGACGTGATATTATCACATGATTTCAGAAGTTGTCAAGGGTGGTTTGGATCCACACCACTTTAACTTCTGCAATCAATCATTCCATGTACCCCACAATCTATACCACGGTTTGAATTGCAGAGATCACTTTACACATTAAACTTCGATCATTTTGTAACTCTGCAATAGACCAAAGCCATTGATCTCTTCGGTGATCTGCGGTTTGGATGACCTCACTACAATATGCATTAGCCTACTATTTTAGTGCCCCCGCTAAGGTTTCGTCGGTCTGTCAAATTAATGTTTGTCTTAGCACACTTAGAAACGACGTTATTTTTTCTTGTTTTTCGAAAGAAGATCAATAAAAAACACTAACAGAAGGAAATAAACTCAGTTTGGAGTTTAGGGATAGCATTTTCCGACTATATGCCTGAGCTGATGAACTTCAAAGAACCGGTTCTCTGGTGTGTAGATAAGTTCGATACAGAAAGGCGAATTATTCAAATTCAGGGGAAGTCGCCAATCTCTTTGACTCCATCGATTTTCAGGAGAATGTTGTGACTCACAAACCCCACCATGCAATTCAAGAATGAAGAAGCAAATGAATTTCTTAAAGAACACCAAGGAGGAGAAGATTTCCTCAAGAACTATGTAATATCCTTATTTCTCCCAACTTGCAATTAATCGTTAATTATGATCACCGTGCTATGGAATGTGAACAATCTAAATGTATTATTGTTGATATTTCCAAAAAATGACTATGGGGATGAAGCCTTGAAGTATTGGCCATGATATCACTAGAGGAAAGAGTGAGGAAACTGTAGAGAGGGTTCATTATGTCAAAATGACAAATTCTCTTTGTTGAAATAATAAGCCTCATCATAATCCTAACGAACAATCATTTAATGAAGGAAGGAGTAGTGGTTGAACAATCAACTACCCCCATGAATGGAAGCATGGAGAGTCTGTATGAGGACACCGAAAACTATCAGCCTAAAGTACCACAAATTGCAGTTTTCCTGCAGGCCCAGACTGACCCGAGTTCCTTCTAATAGAAGGAACAGGATAGTTCCAGAACCTCCCTGGGGAAAAAAAAATGAGAGGGTGTGCAAGAGAATAAGGATACCATTCAGAAATAGGGAGAGCGTTTGAGACTCTCTAGCTAAGAAGAAGAACTGGACGATTAAGTTGCTCTATTTACTGAAGAGAACAAGAAAAAGGATCTCTAAGATTTTGCAGAAAACATGACCTGAGCAGAAGGTCACGAGCTTGATGCTGAGGAAGCATCTGATAAACCTCACAGAGGTTGTGACAGAGAAAGAACCTCTAAGAAACTGCAAAAGTTCCTTAATGATATCATGGCTTGGCACGGGGGTGTCCAGAGCACTAAGAATGAATGCATCTGAGCCTACGGTTGGGTGGAAAGGCGAACACCCACAGTCAGTTGGTTGGTGATCGACTGTAATAAATAAGTATTCCATAGACTCTGTAGACTTGAATTTAAAATGTCAGATTGAATGCTTGTATTTTCTTTATACCAAGACATCCTTGACATATAGGGATGATGGTATATTATTGTATCTTGTTTGGATGTTAGATAATTGTGACTCTGGTGGTCCAGCCGACTGAATATTTTGAGGTAGAGTTTGGTGATTTTCCCCTGTCAATGGTTTTTTGCTTACTTCTACCTAGAAAAGTAAAACTATCATTAATGGGGCTCTAAATTAATTTGGGACATAAGGCTTTGGCCTCTGTACTGGTTAGAGAATTATTCAAAGGGATTGCTCAGGGATCAATTCCACAATTAAAGAGTTGGGATAAAATATACAATATCGTTTGGGTCCGGTTGATCCTATTGAGAACTTGAGTTATGTGAATGGAAGGTGCTTAATACAAACCAGTCATCCAAGTAACCACAGGCTCATTCCCATGGCCTTAACCAGATTTCAGCTAATATTTAGGAGTGTAGCCTCTGGAGCTTGACAGAGTTCCATAGGATCAGGACCTTGGAACCCTTCGCTACACTCAAAAAGGATCTAAGTTGTTCGGGACTCCAGGAGTTTGGAGCTCCAGGGTGAATGAACATTGCAACATCCAAATGCACCAAAGGAGACCTGTCGGACTGGTAACTTGTTGGTTGACCGACAGTTGGCGGTCATTTACCCATTATCATGGGATACATCCCCTTGTTAAACCTTGATCCACTTCTTGATCACGAAGTAACATGAGTCGTAGATTTGAGGCTATTTAGGATCTTCCCTGACCATTGGATCTACATCGTGGTAATTCGATGTTGACCTACTATGGGAGATAAAAGCTATTAAACAGACGGAACCTCCGAACATCGAACCTGTGAAGTAGCATGGACTGTGGATCTAAGGATCCTTCGGGATCGTTCTCAACCGTTAGATCGAGCCTAGTAAAAGGATAGCGTAAATTACTACGGCGAAGTCCTACTCTGGGAGGTTCAACATGTTGGTGAACGATAATATTGTCGGAGCATCGAAGGCTGGAGTGACATGGCATGTTGATGTCACCTAGGGTGGCATGGACCCATAGTAGGTATGCCACGTGTCACCCTAATTCGTGACTTTCACAGACCTTATGTATCAAATAGACCTTGACATGTGTCACTAGTTGATTGGGCCACATGTCACCCTTGTCCTCTGCCAAATGTCTTCCATTAGATCTACATTGTAGTCAGTTCGGTGTTGACCTACTTCGAGGGAAAAAGAGTGTTAAACGGGTGGAACCCCCGAACGACGAAGTCATGAAGCGATGAGGACCATCAATCTAAAGAAGCTCTGGGGTCTCTCTTGACCATTCGATCTATACTGTGGTTATTCTCGCGTTGACCAATCTGGGAGTAAAAAGGAAATTACACAGTGAAACCCCCAAACGTTGAAGTCGCAAAGCAACGGAGGCCATCAATCTGGGGATCTACGTGGACCTATCTCGACCATGGGATAAAATTGTATTGGGAGGTTGCTGGCGGGAGTTCAAAATTCGAAGCTCCGAGCGATTTTACAGGTAGGAGAGGTTGTAGGCTCCTGGAGGCTGTCAGTATGGAGTGACATGACACGCTGACATCACCTAGGGTGACATGGACCCATGTTTGGCATGCCGCGTATCATCTCGATTCATGATTTTTACAGACCTTATATGCCAATCGGAGCGTGACACGTGTCTTCCATTGATAGGGCCACGTGTCATATCTATTATTTTCCACGTGTCACCCCTTGGTGCATAGTTGCTTGACATAATGGCTAATGGGACCCTAGGATTTCGGGAGTTTAGAACTCTGGGAGGCTTAGGGTGTTAGAATGTATGCTCCAATGGGGCCTAAGGCCAGAGCCACGTGGCAGGATTGTGGGGTTTCAGGACTTCGGAGGATATGCGAGTAGAAACAAAAAGGGTTGTTTAGCTCCGAAGTGTCGAACGTCGAAATCCCCCAAGCCTATGTGTCAAACGAGGGTGAATCTCAGTCGTTGGATTTAACAGTGGATTGATCTCCACCATAGATGCAGGAGTGCTAAGAAACTTTGGGACTTCGGGACTCTGGGAATGTTTCAGACATGAACAGGAAGGAAAAAGGGTCGAAGGCTCGGTGATCGTGAAGGCGTAGGAAACATTCCTTATAACTGCCCTTCTAGTGGCCATGTCATCGCTAAAGGATGACATCCTTAGTCGATTATGTGCCAGGTGGGATGGTAAAAATGAGGTGAACCCATGTGGGTGCCACATGGCCCTTGACCAATGATGCCTAAAGAACTTAGGAAGGGCATAACTTCCAATCCAGAGCTCGGATTTGAGCATGGTAACAGTCATTGAAAATATCTTGATGAGAAGAAGGGAATTAATAATAAAACTTGGATGCAAATGGCATAAACCTATTTTAAGGAGTACTTGAGTCCAGAAGGAAAATGGACTAAATAGGTGGTAGGAATTACCTAAAAAGTGGGATTATGAAGCCTCTGTTAATTAAAATTGTTGACTAAATGAAGGATTTGGAATTGGGAGAACAATCCTCCATGATTAAAGGCCTTATTGGAGTAGGTGAGATCAACTTACTTGACCTGTTATAACTGAAAAACTTCCTACTGGGGTAATCCCTCTTTGTAAAATAAAAGAAGTCATGAGGACTAAGAATGAACCTCATGGAAGAAGTGAAATGACATGAGCAAGTTCAAAAGCTCATGGTTGTTCTAAAGCAGTGTAAATCTATATTAACTAAGGGTAGGTCTATGCATGAAAATGCAAGAGATAAGTAAGTGGAGCTTGTCTTCACTATAAACATGGGTATAATGCTTGGTGTACAAAGATATGTTGAAATGCATATCACAAAGATAGAGCATTCAAAAGACATGCATATATACTTATTATAGTCTAAACATAGTTACCAACTTAATGAGAACTGTGACCTCAAAATGAGAACTCTGGCCCAAAAAACCCATATTTTTCCAAAAAAAATATGAAAATCAACCCCCAAATCAAAAAGTGGTGCTACCGGTAGCACCATTTTTTCAAATGGGGTCAAAATTAAAAAAAAATTCAAACATGGCCTTCAAAACTCATACAATAACTCAGAAAAACCTTCAAATCGACACCTAAATAAGAAAATGATGTTACAATTTTTTATTTTTTTTTCAAAACGTTAAATTTATAGATATTTTGAAATTGTATTTTTAGTGCAAACAAAATCATCAAATCAACCCTTACATACTTACTTTTTAAATCTTAGTTTATCACTCCAAACACAACATAATACATAATACCATAAAAGAAATAGATTTAAAA
>JASDQU010031153.1:0-22336 GCA_032191745.1 Picea mariana | reverse complement strand
GAGGGGCCAACCTCCTTTTACCCCACTTAAATGTTCAAGTACAAGATGATTCAAAATGAAAATGTCTCCTTGGTATATATAGGAGACTAGGAGGTATAATTACAACTAATGGCCTAAAGCCAACATAAATAAAATAAAATTACTAATATAATATGCCCCAATTAAGGGGTAATGAACCAATATTAGGGCTTTTAACAAGATTTTATGAACGAGATCTAGCCTCCCAAAATACTAAAGTGGTTGTCAATAAATATTTTTTTTTTTAAACATAACTGCCAATCCTACATCTACGCAGGAAAATACGAGAAGGAATCGTTCATCCCATAGAGAAAAGTGGTTTTTTTGTGTGTGTTATTACAATGTAGATTCAATATGACTGTATATGAACTTGATATAATTCTACATCTATCCAAAAGATCTACGCACAAATACATTGTTTTTATATATAAGATTTGCAAGATTTAGGAATTATATATAGTCTTGTGACATTTTGAATACCATAAGTCTCTAACATAAAAACAATCCTTGAATTTATATATTTTACAAAATCTCTACTATGTATCAATAAATTTATATCACAACAAATTTAGTTAATAAATTATGGTAACGCAACCGGATGAGATGAATAATTGAAGACGATTCCCAATATAAGCCTTGTGCAACTTCCAATCTTTCGCCTGCTAATCCAAGAACTTCATCGGTACCTCTGAGCCAATGCTAGGCATACTCTTTTTTAGAAGTGACAACCAATTATCCCATCATTGAGGGTACGTCGGCTTCCTTGGTGCTATCTACCAAATCCTATAAATTTGGAGATTAGCTCAATTTGTTGCAACAAATTGGGGTAATTAAGAGGCAACAATAAATGAATTAGTTTTAGGAGGATTGCTTAAATATGTAGGCTTGATAGGTAGATATTGAGAAAGGGGCTTCAAGCCCTCTCCCAAGCTGCTAGTTGCCTATGGCTATTATAATCTCCTGGTTCTTTCTTCTAATAGAATGATTCTTCCATTGTCCCATGAATGTTTCCCTCATGAGGTGGAGGGTTTTACCACGTAAATCATGTTGTTTGTGTATGTTTTATCTATGATTTTTTGATGTGTGTTTATGATCTCTATGGGTAAATTCTCTAACAAGTGGTATCAGAGTGTTGGGTTAAATAGTATCGCAACAAATGAGACAAGAAGCCGTAGATACTAAACCCAAGAAAGTCGCAGAGAGTGGCAGATCGATGGTGGCTGACGAAAATGGCTTCAAGAGCCTGGGCGGTGGATTTAAGGACTATAGAAAGGTGGTTGAAGTTTTCCAATGCAACGTTGTCTTGTCAGAAAACAGGGTGTTCCACCATTGCAATGGATTTTATTATCCATTGTTAGATAGCATAAGTTCTTGGTTTGGCATGGGAAGGCAGAAAGACCGCGTTTTCTCTGCATGGTGGAGAACGACGTTAAAAAGACATCCATAGAAAGAAGATCAACGAAGGTAGGAAGTTGAAAACCCTTGTGTAATCAATAGGATCAAGATCATAGTTATGAATTTAGACGTGGAGAGGAGCCATTGGATGAAGAGTTGTAAATCCAAGGCATAGTGGTAGACAGGTGATCAGGGTCTTGTCTACAAATGAGAAGCCCCAACGAAATCAAGTATAATTTTGTAGATCGTTGCCTGAGTAAGAAGTGGAAGTAGAAGATGGAATATGCCTTGGAATTGAGACCACGAGACTGGGATTAAGACAATAGATCTAGGCTGAAAGATCGAGAAAATGTGATGTTGATGATGACCATCAGGAAGCCATCTTTGTATGAGAGGTAGTGGTCATGGAGGTTGACTGGCTACCCATTGAGGGAGAAGGATGACTGGACAAAGGAGCCCTTTTTGAGACGCTATCAAACGTAATTTGGACAAGCGGTTGTGGTGAGGAAGGCCATGAACGAGAGATGTGTACATGCCGACACATTGCGAGTGGGCCGACTGCCCCGGATTCCTCGGCAGTGGGAGGAGGTGGCTGCAGAACATGTAGATCACTAGACTCATTAAATCTGTGCAATTTTAGAGGAAATATAAAATCTCTCTTGTATATGTTTGATGAGATCATTGATTGGAAACAGTTCAACAAAAAAGAGGTCATGATAACACATGGGAATTGTGCGTTATCTATTGGAGGCCCTAGTTTCCATCGAGGAGGAAGAAGGTGTCATCCTTCTCAGTAATAGATGGTGTTTTTTTTTTTTGAGTCTAATTAATCCATGAGCACAAGGCCCATGTATTGAATTTGGGAGATGGATCTTAGAATCATTGTGAGCCTGGTATATGGTAGTGGTTAAGGATGGAAAGTCATGATCAGCGTGGAGATAGGTTGAAGGAACTGTACATCTGGTGTTATTGGTTGCTGCAAGTTGGAGCCATGTTGTATTGAAGTGGGCGATAGGTTGTGAAGGACGATGCCTAATCTGGTGAGAGGTTGTAAAGGATGGATTTATTCTTGCAGATACATAATTGAATTAAATGTGGAGCACGACATGATTATAGTAGAAGAGCATCGGAGGAGCCAAGGCCCAAGGTGGCTGCTTGCTGGACAAAATCTGGGTATATGATTTGTTGTGTGTGGATGATTCACTGAATTGCTCGATGGAATTTTTTTCTCCATGGGTTATGCATGAGGAATTGACACTGACCTTGAGATCTGTGTAGCTATTGAAGTGCAGATATATAGTTTTTCATTTTCATACGGTCTTTTCCAGCATCTTCAGAGGTTTGAAAACAACCTTTTTCTGTGGATTCATTGATATTATGGTGATACTACTACAGATATTTCAAGGACTTGATTAAATCAAGTGGAAATATAAGAGCCATGAGTTGTGAAAGATGCGTAACTCTAGTGGAGAAGTCATCATTTTTTGAAGGAGTAATGCTTCTTCTTTTTTCTTAATGGAGGAGAAGATGTTGGTTCCTTGCACGCTACAAAGGCATATTTGACGATGGTCGGTTATAAGTTTTCCCATGGACACCATATTTTTGTGGATGATTGTGTATTTTAATACCATTTACAAGAAGTTGTTATTTTCCAATATTAGGTCGGGCCAATGTCATGTTTTTGAGCCTGCGTGAAGAGGTAAACTCTAGTTGATAATCTTGGAGAATAGTTTTTGAAATCCATGGTGAATGGAAAACAATATTGGCATGATGAGGAAGAAATCAATCACAACGTGGCGAGGATTCAGAGTCATCAACTTGATGGAATTGCAAAGATACAACCACCTAGATATCCATTAATTATGAGAAATGGGTTGTTATATGAGTTTGATTATCAGTGTTGATCCATAATGAAAATTTATCTAGATGAGTGGTGACCATCATTTTTGTATCCGAAAACCATTAAGTTATGTTAATACAGAAAACCTATGTGATCGGTGGGTTGCAGTCTACAGAGTTTGCAGAGACCAACAAAGGTGATTGGAAGTGTCAGTTGTTTCACATGATCCAAATTTGTAGACATGTTTTCTATGTGAAGTGAGTGGATGCTTGGTTCTTTCGGACCCACGTCTGACCAATTTACATGAGGATCCTAGTTTGCAAGGAGATGAAAGATGATGGCTTTCGACTGGGGTCGAACACTTTTATTTCATCAGTGGTCTCACTTTAGCCATCGATGATAGAACCCTGAGGAATCATTCTTCATAGTTGTGTGTGTGCTCTTCTGGATGTGGTGACAACTGACTATGTTAAAGGATGCACATGCAACGACGTGATGGTGGCAAGTGACCCGGTGGAGTCCTCGAAGGGACACGCTAGTGGCTGCAAATGGAATACAGTTGGTGGATTCCATTAGATGGAAGGGATCAATACTTTGAGGACTGAGGATGGGTGTAGAGATCCAACCAACAAACACCAGTGGCACTTACAAGTGTGGTCTATCTGGGCCACAGGAAAATCCATGTTAGGAGCAATTGTTGTTGTGAGACACCGGTTCATAGGAGTGATGTTGGCAGCATGTATGGAACGTGTTTAGTGGAGAAGGTTGTGCTGGAAGTCCTGACGGTGTGGAAAATGAAACATCTAGATAATGTGGCTACTTATTGGCCAAACAAATCTAGGAAAACTATGGGATAGTATGTATCCTCGATATCAGTAGGTGGCACAAGCCTGTTTCAAGTACGTGATAATATTTCCAAGAAACTTTGCCACAACGTCCCGAGTGGAAATGGAGGAGACAAAAAGAAGTCAGTTAAGAGATGATCGTTGTCGTAAAGTGAGGTGAATGCTCAGGCAAAGTTACTTTTGGAAGGATATGAGTTGCGATTGTAAGGGAAGTTCTATGTGATGAGAGCCATTGAACTTTGTAGTGTGTGGAGGATCTCTACAGAGCCAGAGAAAGAAAAGGAAGATGTATTGTTCTATGTTTCTCCTGCAGTCGGGAAGGTGCGGTACGCTCCAACTATGGTGTCGGTGTTGATCGTAAATGGCAGTAACTGTAGTAATGGTAAAAATAATGTTACTATGTGAACATTTATTATTCTCAATGGTTGTAAAAATTTTGAATTAACATGTAATTGGGCATATGGTTGTAAGACCCTGTTAGGCATGCATACCCCTCTTTTTCAACCGGTTAATTCTAGACATAGACTTAGGTGATAGGGGGTGGGTTTCGGGTCATGTTAGTTCCCCATGGTTTGATGTCCATGATATTACATGTAATGAATCCTATTCATAGGAATAAAAACTCCATTGTACATTGGCCTAGAAGTGAGCAGTGTAATCTCATTTGGTCGGTTTGGCCGGATTTGGTCAAGGAAATGTTCATGTTAAAGTGGAGCACATAGACCCCATTGCAAGGTGCCTAGAGGTGAGCTAGTGTTAAGCTGACTTGGTTGGATTCGTTAGTTTTTTGGCGAAGATCTCAAATACAATATTCAAGGTGGAGAACTGAAGGTGCTTAGGATCGTGATAGAAGAGTTGTTTGCAAATCTCAAGTTATCATTTTATGGCCTGAAATGTGCATCAAGCAATGATACAAGATGTTTGATTCATTCATGGTGAGCCAGATTTTAGAAGAAGTGGGAGTAACCATTGAGTGTATGTTATTCACTATATTGGTGTTTAATTGGTTGACGATATGCTTGTAGCAAGCATATGTGTGGTTAAGATCAACGAGTTGGCTCAATTGGACAAGACATTTGAAATGAAGGATCTGCGATCTGCAAAACAAATCTTGGGCATTGAGATACATAGAGAAGAGGAAAATGATAAAAGGATACCGATGAGATTCAGTATAAGCCTTACGAGTCTAGTAAATGGATCTTTAACTTTCATTGTAATATTTCTTCAAGACGGTGTGCTTGATATAAGGAAGAAGGAGGGTATGTCTCGTGTACAGTATGCTAGAAGTCAGTATATATTTGTGATGAGAAGATCAAATATTTAACTTGCAGGGAGTTTTCAGTGGTCACATGATAAATCCAGGTGGAGCAGTGAAATGGGTGCTTCAGTTTTGAAAGCACTATTATCACCTATCTTAGCTTGCAAGAAGGTGATGAATGGACAAGGCATGGTAACAAGTAAATTGTTTGTCAAGGTGGATATTGTTAGAAGTGACAACCAATTATCCCATCATTGAGGATAAGTTGGTTTCCTTGGTGCTATCTACCAGATCCTATAAATTTGGAGATTAGTTCAATTTCTTGCAACAAATTGGTTGAATTAAGAGGCAACAATAAATGAATTAGTTTTAGGAGGATTGCTTAAATATGTAATCTTGATAGGAAGATATTGAGAAAGGGGCGTGAATCCCTCTCCCAGGTTGTCGGTTTCCTATGGATGTTGTAATCTCCTGGTTATTTCTTCTAATAGAATGATTCTTCCATTGTCTCGTGGATGTTTCCCTCATGAGGTGAAAGAGGGTTTTACCACGTAAATCATGTTGTCTATGTATGTTTATCTCTGATTTTTTGTTGTGTGTTTATGATCTCTGTGGGTAAATGGCCTAACAATCTTCTTCCCGCAAATCCATGTGAGCCTCAAAGGGGCCACACACAAGAAACTAGAATCAATAGCTCCAAAATTGCGTCACTAGGAAGAGCTTCCACTCTTTACACAACCTTGGTATCTCAACTCTCGCAAGTAAAACAAAGTTAGAAACAAATTGGTAGCATAACAGTACTGAGAAAAGTAAGATCTCCATTTCGTTTATAGAAAAATCCCCAATGACACATGTCCTCATGCACAAATAATTAACTTTTTAATTAATTTAATTAAGATTATTCACCCACACATTTATCACACTCTCCCCAAGTTTCACAAGTAATTACCCTTTTTATTTTATTTAAAGAAACCATTTTCCCTCACATTCCCCAATATGTTCCTATTTTTGCTCTTAGTTGTCCCTTTGTTCCCCAAATCCTTATTTAATGAATGTATCCTATCTATATTTTAGTTGGAGTTGGATTAGGAGCCTTCTTCTAGTTAGACTTAGTGGTAGTTTGACTCAAAATAGTATTCTATGTGTACATCTATTCTCTCAAGTTTTAATTCCTTTCTAATTTAAAAATCCTTTTTATCCATTTCATCCACAAATGTGCATTTTATCCAACCTTTACATTTTATTCACCTTTTCCCTAGAGTTAAATTTTATCTCAATTCTTTTAATTTATTTAATATTTTTAATTAGTCCCTTAATCAAACTTAGACTTAGACTTAGTCTTAGACTTAGGATTAGACTCTTGTTAGGCTTCTAAGTTTATAATTTACTAACTAATTAATTATTTTATTCAAACAAGGTCTAAACATTTCAATGTTTTCTAGGGCACCTAGATTTATTGACTCAAGTTTCAATTACACGATGTTCCTTTCAAGACGCACCTTTGTGCTCTAAGGATCCCACTCACCTTTGACTGGTGTTGGAAGTTTTTTTGAACCTTTGGAGTCAACACTCCATTCAGTTGACCTTGTGAGAGACTAAGGGATTCTAAGGAATAAGCATTTTGCCTTTTTTCATGCCCCTTAGATTTCCTCGTGAGTGATTGTCACAGGCTGCCCTCGCGGCATCGTGTACCTCTCAAACTAAGTAATTGTTAACCTATAGTTCAGTTCACAGTGGGAGTGCTAGTAGACAGTGACAGGGACACTTCCACACCACTTCCTCAAATGTTTGGTTCTTGTGTATGACCTATTTACTCCTTATGTGAGTCAGATTGGCAAGCATCTTCAAGCTTACATCCACTGAAAAAAACAGTGCCAAAAATCCATATACATGAATCATACTATAATCAATCATATATCACATGTGCATAAAATGAAATACTCAAGAAAAATACAATCCACTCCCTAACTCAATCCGGAGTCCAAGGAAATCCATTGATGCCATCATCATCCATAACCTATCATGTGTCCTACACACTCAAGATACATCATCAATAATATTTTTCAATACATATACATTTGAAAGTAACAAAAAATCAAAATACATCACCATCATCATATATAACTCATAATCGAAACGAAATCATAATATACCATAGTCGGATCACTTGCACGCAACTGTCCTCAAAGAATAAGTCAATTTATATGTGCTCAATAAGACGGGATGTTACATACACCACTTCTTGTTTTAAACTTCATCCCAAAGTTTGTACAATATATAAATGCAAATAAAAAAAAATGTATCTGACATAGATATGCATATCTAATCTATCAAACAAATAAGGAAACTATTGACGCATCCCATGTGTGTCCTCCCATGTGGTTGAGTGTGGACTTTAATTGTCCCACTTGACCTTGACCTGATCAAATATTCAACCCCATAGTTGTCAAGTGCTATGCTCCAGAATGTGGATTGGCTCCACCATGAGAGCACCCTTATCCAACACTGGAAAAGAACTCGTCTCAATAACATGTGACGGATCACTAATATAATGTCATAAAACATATACCTGAAATACATTGTGCATACACCTTAAAGAATCAGACAAGGTTAGTCGATAAGCCACGGGTCCTTTCTTTTCCACAACCTTGAAAGGTCCCACAAACCTAGGAGAGAGTTTAGCACCCTTTTAAAACTTGATTGAACTCTTATGTGGTTTTACCTGCAAGAAAACTCTATCACCAACCTCATACTTGTGTTCAATGTGATGCACATATACATAACTATTCTACCGACTATGTTCTTATTTTATCATTTTTATTATAGATTGCATCTGTTCTTCCATTTCTTGGATCACTTCTGGTCCCACCAGGACCCTATCCTCAAGTCGATCCCAACTCAACGACGTTTGAAAAGGTCACCCGTAAAGAAACTAAAACAGTTCCATCTTAATCGTACTCTGGTAAATTTTGTTGTATGCAAACTATACCAATGGTAGGAAGTCTTCCCAACATTTATGTCAATCCATCACATACATACACATCATGTCCTCTAAAATCGTATTCTTTCTTTCAGTTTTTCCATCTGTCTCGGGGTCATATGCTATGCTAAAATTCAATTATGTTCCCAAGGCCTTTTGGAAACTAGTCCAAAATTGTCTAGTAAGCATTGATCCTCGATCAGATATGGTACTTCTTGGTACACCATGTAACCTCACAATCTCTCCAACAAATACTCTAGCTAAGTCTAGCACCTGATACGTCATATGCACAAGAATAAAGTGTGAACTTCGTCAGAGTGTCAACTACCACAAAAATTGAATCGTGTCTCCTTGTCATCAGTGCCAATCCAACAATAAAATCCATCGAAATGACCTCCCATTTTCTTAGGGACCTAACCTCCCTAACCCCTCAAGTGGGTAGAATAATATATTTCCATATAATAAAGGTCAATATTAGTAAGGCTTAGCAATAAGGAGGAATAACTCAAATGTAAGAAGACCTAATAGAAGCTTCTGTTTCTAGCAAGATCTTCCTATAGATTGTTCTTTTTTATAGATAGATTTAGTATAAATAGGAGTAGAGGGTATGATAATTTTTTTCTTGATAATTATTGTAATAGATATCTGCTCTGCTAGAGGTTTCCCCCTTGAAAAGGCAAGTGAACCTTGTTTCCTATCAATAAAGGTATACTTTTGGTGTTGTGGTTCCATTTAATTTGTTGTTCTACTATTATATTTGCAGTATTTTTGTATATTGTTTCTATCTCTGTGTTATTCTCTGCATTATTTCTCTTTTCTTCTAATATAATAGACCTGGTACCTTACAAGTGGTATCAGAGCACTTTCCTTGGTAGAAAATTGTGGGTTAATTTTTTTCAGTGTAGAGACGTATTTCAGCGTCTTAAAGCTACAAATATCTATCATTACTCACATAAACCTGTGGTCGGGGAGTAACTCACGCAGAAAATGCAAGTGGTGCTCAAGCTCACATCTGTTGGCCACCCTTGTAACCCATGTTGGTACCCCTTTGAGTGATACCGCATCAGACAACACCTATATACAGATCGACCTATATCTTTGAAATCCCTCTATAGATAAACTGATTGGCTGGCTGACTGATATAGTGATACTGAGAAAATCACTTGGGAAGATACTCTCTAGTACCTGGGTAGTTGGGTAGTATGACTAAGGGAACAGTCTAGCCTCCTTAGTTGGTTCTGTGAGATATTGGGTCGAGTACTACTATTGGACCCCGCATGTATATAAGAGAGATATAGAACAGGGAAAACCCTTGTCTGTAGACACCCTACATACCTTGATCCTTGTGAAGGAAACATAAACAAAATAGACAAGACCTATTTCCATGCAACTATGCCTCCTGCATTATGGTTGTGAAATTACTACATATTTCTTCCCGTCAAGAATTTGGGCATTTCAACACTGTAGTATTCTTCATCTCCAACACACTTATTTGGGACCTATCCCATTCGATTCCCCTTTTTTCAATGATTGCAGTCGTACCTTTCATTTTTAAGTCTTTTTTTCTTTCAGTGGACCCAACCCCTTCTCTGCTTCCCTATTTTTTCACCTATCCCATTATATTCTCCTTATCTCCCTGATCGTTGTGGTACCTATCACGTATAAGTCCCTTTTTGTGGTCCCACCCACCATTTTCCCTTACCTGCACTCCCCCTCTCCAAATGGCCAACACTTGCAAGATTCCATCAATTAGGATAAGGAAACCATCCAACAAGTTACATATGATATTGGCTCTACCAATTCCCGCCTTTCACAATTCAAGACCCAAGTCCATCACCAATTTGACACCATGGATGCTAAATTCATGAACCAATTTAACAACCTCCAGTCTGTTGTCAACTAGTTGTCGAACTGCACCTCGGGTCCTTCCTCCTTGGACCAACCATATGTTGTTGATTCCTCTCATTCTCTGAATTTTCAATCCA
Organism: Picea mariana; assembly: GCA_032191745.1. Taxonomy (NCBI): domain Eukaryota; kingdom Viridiplantae; phylum Streptophyta; class Pinopsida; order Pinales; family Pinaceae; genus Picea; species Picea mariana. The sequence goes on along the minus strand of JASDQU010031153.1, from coordinate 12,015 downwards.
ACTCCTTGCATCGTGACCCTCATCTTCCCCGCATTGAGGTAAATAAATTTGATGGCTCTGATCCCATGGGTCGGGTCACTCAAATGGAGCATTATTTTTCTCTACATGGTATTACTGATGAGTTGGCGAAACTTTGTTATGTTGTCCTCTATCTAGATCTTGAACGATGGAAATGGTGGAAATGGCGCAATCATTCACGTGAGGGGTATATTGCATGGACCCATTTTGTTGAAGATCTCTATGATCGCTTTGACACCGATACCCACTATCTCGACCATTTTACCAAGTCGAAATAGTCAAGCACAATGGAATACTTTATAACCTGTTTTGAGAATTTGTCATTTCGAACTGAGGGCATGTCAGATGTTCTCTTCCACGAATGATTTATCAACAACCTAAAGGATGAAATCCAATCCCAAGTTCTCATGGCCCACCCTTAAACTTGGTTGGAAGCTACTAAACGTGCCAAAGAAGCCCAACAAGTTGTTTTTTCCTAGAACAAAAAACCCTCTTTTGTTCCTTTCCCTTGACCCAACAATCCTAACCCCCCTGCCACTCTCCTCAAGGTCCTGAAATTAGCTAAGACTGAAATGAATGAATGCCAACTCAAGGGTCTTTTCTATAATTGTGATGAAAAATATTTTTCGGGGCACAAGTGTAAGGAACAAAAACTTTTTATGGCCATTTCAGAAGATGTTCCTAAAAAAGATGTGATAGTTCCCTTTGCTGAAGAGCCCTCCCTTCATGATGCTACCCAAGCGCTCGTTGAACCACGTGAAGTTGACCCACTCATTTCCTTGCATGTCCTCATTGGATTCTCTGTTCCAAAAACCCTCAAGCTCATTGGCTATATTAATCATTGGAAGGTCATCATCCTTGTTGACAGTGGTAGCACCCACAATTTAATTCATCGTCACATTTCCCAGGAAACTAATTGCTATATTTGTGTTGTTAATAATTTTCAAATCATGATAGCCAATGGTGGGGTCCATGAAATGTGGTGGGCATTGTGAAAATGTAGATATTCAAATTGGACATTACCACTTGAAATCTTATATGTTTTCCATTGACATGGGAGGTTGTAACATTGTTCTAGCTGTTGAATGGTTACGCACTTTGTGTCCCATTCTTATGGATTTTAAGGCCTTAACCATGCAATTCCAACAGGAGGTAAAATAGTATCAATTCAAAGGTATCACAGTTGGTTCTCCTGATATCATCAGTTCCCATCGCATGGAAAATATCCTCAAGAAAGGCCACTCTGGTGTTATTTCCCAAGTCCATTCCATTTAAGTGGTTGAGACACCCTATGTGCATCCTGACCTCCAAGCTATCCTCTCCAAACATCAAGATAATTTTTCCACTCCTTCAGGGACTTCCACCTTCTAGTGGTTTTCATGATCATTCCATCCCCATTGTTCTTGGCAGTCTTCCTCCCATTGTTCTCCCTTATCATCATCCCTTTGCCCAAAAGAATGAAATTGAGAAAATAGTGTAGGAGTTGCTCCAAGAGGGTGTTATATGCCCCAGTACCAGCCCTTATTCTTCACATGTGGTCATGGTACTCAAGAAAGAAGGTACTTGGTGCACGTGTCCTGACTTTCATGCCCTCAATAAACTCACCATCAAGGACAAGTTTCCCATTCATGTCATTAATGATCTCTTGGATGATCTAAGTGGTGCTTATTACTTCACTGAACTTGATCTACATTATGGCTACCACTAGATACATATGCAAGAAGATGACATCCCCAAGACCGCCTTTCGAAATCATGAGGGTCACTATGATTTCTTGGTCATGCCCTTTGTCCTATGTAATTCCCCATCCACCTTCCAAAGCCTCATGAATCATGTCTTTAGTCCTTTTCTCCGTCATTTTGTCTTAGTTTTATTTGATGATATTCTCATCTATATTAAAACTTGGCAATCTCATCTTTCCCATGTGGATCAAGTTCTCCATCTAGTCTCTTAGCACCAACATTTCCTCAAACACTCTAAATGTTACTTTGGAACCTTGGAAGTCGAGTACACGGGTCATATTTTTGGCAAGGCTAGAGTCTAGGTGGATCCTTAGAAGATTTAAGGAATGTAGGATTGGCCTCACCCAAATACTATCAAAATCTTCCATGGTTTTCTCGTTTTAACAAGATATTATCGCAAGTCTGTTCAAAATTATGGAAAGATTGTGGCACCTCTCACTTCTCTCCTTAAGAATAATTCTTTCACTTGGAATCCCACAATTGATCAGGACTTTCAAGCCTTGAAGGAAGCTATGTGCACTACTCCAGTATTGGCCCTTCCTGATTTCAAAAATACCTTTGTCCTGGAATGTAATGCCTCTGGGAGAGGAATTAGAGAAGTCCTAATGCAAGAGGGAAAACCATTGGCCTTCACCAACAAACAATTGCCAGAGCACCATTTGGGCCAGTCAATCTATGAAAAAACAAATTTGGCTATTTTGCATGCCATGGATATTTGGCATCCTTATCTATTGGCACAACGCTTCCAAATTAAGATAGATCATCAAAGCCTCAAGTATTCTCTGGAGAAGCGACCTTCCTCCCTGGAGAAACAAAAATGGGTGACTAAGATCTTTGGATATGATTATGAGATCATTTATAAGACAAGAAAAAAAAATGTGGTTATTGACTCTCTTTCAAAAAAATATGAAGATGAAGGGTCCCTTTTCTCCCTCTCCTTCATTATACCATATTGGCTCCAAGTTGTTCGCAAAGAATGGCTACAAGATCATAAAATTTTGCATCTGATCCAGCAATTGCAAGCCAATTCTCTAGTTTCCCCAGGGTACTCTTGGAACAATGATGAGATTTTCTAAAAAGGTTGTTTGTGTTTAAGTAAATAGTCACAACTTAAATCCACGGTGCTTTCCAAGATTCATGCTACACCCACAGTTGGGCACTTAGGGCTTACCAAAACCTATGTCTGGGTCAAACGTTCTTTTTCTTGGATGGTATGAAAAAGGACATTTGCACTTTTATGGAAGAATGTGGTGTTCGTCAACGCAACAAGGGAGAAACAATCAAATCTCCTGGCACACTACAACTGCTTCTGATTCCACCCACTATTTGTGGGTACATCTCTATGGATTTTATTGTGGGATTACCTAAATCAAGCAATAAGTCAGTCATCATGGTGGTTGTTCATCATCTTTCCAAGTATGTTTATTTATGTTTTCTTCAACACCCATTTACCACATCCATTGTGGATCAACTTTTCATGGATCATGTCTTCAAGCTTCATGGAATTCCTCATTATATTGTTTATGATCGAGATCCCACTTTCACCCGCAAATTTTGGCAAGAATTGTTCAAGCTATAGGGTGCCCAATTTCATCTCAGCACCGTTTATCATCCCCAAACTAATGGTTAAACTGAATTTGTCAACAAGTGTTTGATGACATATTTGAGGTTTTTTGTCTCTGAAAGGAAAAATAAATGGGCTCAATGGTTACCATTATTTGAATGGTGGTACAACACTTCTTAGCATACAACTATTCACATGACTCCTTTTGAGGAAGTATATGGAAAAAATCCACCTTCCATTCTCTCCTACATGCTAGGTGTCTCGAAGGTCTAGGAAATTGACCAAATTCTTATAGTTCGAAAGGCTATTCTACGTACCCTCAAAGAGAATGACTTAGAATCGCATGAAGAAACAAGCAGATCAAGGTCACTCAAAATGTCAATTTTTTGAAGGAGACTAGGTATTTGTTAGACTACAACCTTATAAGAAAAATTCACTCAAGGCTGAACATTGTCAAAAACCGGTGCCCAAATTTTATGGTCCTTGTACAGTTCTCAAGCACATGGGACAAGTGGCCTATCCATTATCTTTTCCCTGTCCTTTTAAGCTTCATCCTATTTTTCATGTCTCCTGCTTAAGGAAGGTGATTGGAACTAAGTTCCAAACTCAAACCAGCCTTCCTGATTTGGATGAATAAGAATCCATCTGGTTGTAGCCACAAACAGTTATGGACTGGCGTGAGTGTCTGCTTTTTCAGTGCACTATCAAAGAAGTGTTAGTATAGTGGAAAGATACAACTCCAACAGATGCCACTTGGGAGCCAACTACCATTCTGCATCAATTTCCTCATCTCAAGCCTTGAGGACAAGGTTGATTTTAAGGGGGATGGAATATTAGGGACCTAACCTCCCTAATCCCTCAAGTGGGTATAATAATATATTTCCATGTAATAAAGGTCAATGTTAATAAGGCCTAGAAATAAGGAGGAATAATTCAAATGTAAGAAGACATATTAGAAGTTTTCGCTTCTAGAAGGATCTTCCTCTAGACTGTTATTTTGGATAGATAGATTTAGTATAAATAGGAGTAGAGGTTATGAAAAGTTTTGTCTTGAGAATTATTGTAATATATATCTACTTTGCTAGAGGTTTCCCACTCGAAGAGGCAAGTGAACCTTGTTTCCTATCAATAAAGGTATAATTCTGGTGTTGTGGTTTCATATCATTTGTTGTTTTGTTATTATCTCTACAGTATTTCTCTATTATGTTTCTATCTCGGTGTTATTCTCTTCATTATTTTCCTTTTCTGCTAATATAATAGACCGGGTACCTTACAAATTCTTATTCAGCAATAGCGTGTGGCTGTAACAATCCTGTCGGATGTCTATGTTCAGCCTTTACCTGCTGACATTCTAGATATCTCGACACGTAACTAACTGTGTCCACTTTTATTCCTTTCCAGAAGAATAAAGGCTTAAGGTCTACCTTCATATTTGTGACTCCTAGATGAGCCATTTAAACTGCTCGATGAGATTTTCTTATGATCAAACTTCTTAAATTGTCAATAGGTGGTACTTAAATTCTTTCATTATATCTCAACAATCTGTCGTTGTCCAATGAATAACCTTCAAACTTCAGTACCATCATGGTATTTTGTCCAATATTGTCCTTAACTTCTTTGTACCAATCGTCATCAACCTGTAGATTTAGAATCATTTCTCAACTATTCGTCTCAAGAGGTATTACCGAGAATATGCATGGTCTTCAACTCAATGCATCTGCTACTTTGTTCAACGTCCCCTTGATGTAAGTAATATCAAAATTGTATTCACTTAGTATTTTTGACCAGCGCCTTTGTCACGCGTTCATGTCACTCTGTGTAAAAGTATGTTGCAATCCACAATGATATGTCTTTAATTCAATTTTCATCCAATGAAATAATGTCTCCATACTTGTAAGGCATATATGATTGCTAATAATTCCAAGTCTTGTGTTGCATAGTTTTCCTCATTCCTTATCAATTTCCTTCAAATGTAAGTGATCAATCAACTGTCTTACATCAAAACTCCACCTAAACCTTCCTTGGATGCATTCGTGCATACTAAGAATTCTTTTTTCATGTCAGGTACCTTCAATATAGACGTTGTCATTAACAACTCCTTAATATTTTGAAATGCTTCCATGCATTTCTCGATCCATGCAAATTTCTTGTTTTTCTTCTGTAATTCTATGACTAGATTTGTTATCTTTGAAAAAACCTCACTGAATCACCGATCTGATCAAATAATATTAAATATATAACGTCCAATTTTCTAGTGAATACGAAATATGCACTTCGGTGAAATCTTCTTCGTGAGGTTTGGAAGGTTTCAAAGCCCTGAATTATCAAAGGACGAAGAACCAGAGGACTTTGTTCAAACCCTAGGTCATGGGTTACAAACATATAATCCATAAGGTGTTGGGTACATTGCTTAGTTAATAATCCTGTGGTTTTGCATGTTGGTCACATGTACATGGTTTGAAGGAAGCACCTCTGCAAAACTCAATTTCTTCAATATATGCAGAGACATGGAATCGAGTTGAAAAGAAATCAATCCATATCTGTGATTGATTTACGAAAAGAAATCTCACAAAATGAAAGAATTAACAATAATGTTTGAATAATAATAGTGATTATGTTTATTGTTAAGATGAAGAGGAGAAATGGTCCAAACAAAGGGACACAATATTTGATAGCTCACACCAGTTGGAAGTGTATATAAATGAGAAAGAGCAGTGAGAATAAAGTGTCTCTGTAGTCCAGATTAGAAGATCAAAACAACAACAGAATCCAAGAAGAAGAACTGATTATTCTTATGAAGTGAGGTTGGAAGGGAGGAGGACGAAAGGATTCATATCCTTTAAGTGTAATTTAAGGGAGTTGGTGCTTCCTAGGGTTGGTTCCCTAAAAACAAGGGAGTTGGTTCTTCCAAGGGTTGGTGCTCTAAAAGAAAGGGAGTTGGTTCTTCCTAAGGTTAGTTCCCTAAAATTGATGGAGTTGGTGCTTCCTAGGGTTGGTGCCCTGAAGAAGGGGATTGGTGTCTCCTAAAGTTGGTTCTCTAAAAGGGATTGGTGTCCTTCACTATTCTTTATAAAACCTTGTAATTCTTGTTAAATATATTTATATAATTGATTTTGCGTACAATTTATTGTTGATTTATTGTGGTAGTCAATAAAATATAAAAGGTAACTGCTAATTGTGAAAAAGGGGTAATACTTATTCACCCTCCCTCTCAGTATTCCAACAATTGGTATCAAAGAGGGTCCCTTCATCATAGTCTAACAACTGGAAGGTAGATCATAAAGATTCAAATTAATATAGGAATATTCTCAAAACAAGGATTAAGAAGCTTATGGTGCACATGATACTGACATTGATGATGAATCTTCAACAATAAAACAACCAGAAGAATTGAGTGATGATTATCTCAGAAATTTTTCAATCCTATTTTAATGATCCATTGAAACTCCTTCTCAAAGAAAAATTAAAAACAAAGAAGGGAAGGAGAAATTAGGGAAGACTTAAAAATCATTCTTGTTGATGCTCCTATGAGAATTGAAGCACATAAAAATGAATAGGATCATCGAAAGCATCATGGTTTGATGATATAACTCTATGTAGGATTTGACATGGTTTATTGTAGGTCTTCATCTGCCCAGGAATAGTACAGGTTATGTATTGGTCTCAGAATGGTTATAAGTGGGAAAACCCTAAATGGAAGTTACTATGTGAGTAAGAAATTGAATGAATGGAAAATTCCACAATAGTGAGGTGATGATGAAGATAGACTGAGTACAATTCTAAAAATGAAAATACTGGAAACTAAAATTTTCGAGACAATGGTTGGGATAGAGAAAATTTGAAAGATGAATGGACAAGTCAAAAGGTCATTTGAAAAGTATAATCTTTAGTTGCACAGTGTTCCAACAAGACAACTGTATCCGTAGCAGAAACAATAGGATGTATATAGTGGTATACATGGAATTCTATAGAAATGATAGGGGGAGATATCTTGTCAAGAAGAACTACACCTTCAGAAACAAAGGGTAAGAGAAGTTACAAGCAGAGAGAGAATATTGACAAGTGGATTCATTCAGTTATGGAAGGTAGAGCATGATTGCAGGGGAAGTTACCTAAGTTCATATTTTGGTCAGCAACATATAGACAAATAGATATTAATCATAGGGTGAGTAACCCTTTTCTATTGATGTCAAAGGGGGAGAGTAACTTTAGAGGAGAAAAGTGTATGAAGTTAGTGTGTTTCCCTCAATGACAAAGGGGGATATTGTTGGACATATCGTCATTGATGTCAATAGTCATGATAAGGTTAAATGATGGAAAGAGAATGCAACAGAGTAGCAAGGTTAATATCAGGAAGAAAAGTATACTAAAGATCGACAGAAGAAAAATCACCTTAAGGCTAAAGCAATTCTTGATTATTATTGATCATGATAGGATCAACAATGAATTTATGATCAAATCTCAAGAGAGAAAGCGCATTGCAGAAACTCGATCGGGATTGAAATCTCCACAATAAAACTACAAAAGAATTGAGGAAGAATCATGTCAACTGATGTAGATTTTGAGACAAACCAGGACTGTCAGATCTGGGAGTTACAAGAGAAAGACCATTGGAGGATTTGTCAATGATCAGATCAATTCGTTGCCATTGGATATGAAAGTGCCAGATCAAGGGAAGGGATTGATTACAAAGCGTGAATGGAGGATTAAACAATGCATTAATTCCAATCCCGCAATTATTCTAGACCATCGATCGTCACCCTCCTATAGATCTATGGTTGGCATAAGTTCCAGTACCAATGAGCAGTTTCCATTGTGGAACTCGACGATAGTTTTAAGAATTTTTCTAGTTGGGACCCCGCAATCATCCCTGATCATTGATCTACTCTGGGATAATTCTCAACCGTTGGATCAAGTCGAGTGGAAGGACTGAGTAATCCATAAAAAAGGACCATCATATTTGTAGAGTACATGATGACCATTAGATCCAGGAGGAGGACATGTGCCACATCAAGAGATCCACATCAGCAATGACACATGGTGCAATCAGATGGTGACAAGTGTCTAGGTCTAGATGACACATTAGGTTATGAAATTCACGAATCTAGCTGACACATGGTAGCCACTCGGCCAGTGCCAAGTCAGCAGTGACATCAGCAAGTTAAGTCACTTCGGGAGTTTCACCACTAGAAAATGCTCGAATTCCCGAAGTTCCGAAATGAAACAGAACCATTCATCGTGCAAGTAAAATCCAACCATCTGATCTACTTCGGTGAAATGAACTCCAAAAGATTGAAGGTGTATGTAGGATAAATCACCCGAAGCGTAGAAGGCCAAAGTCAACGTTGATCATTGATCTAAGATAACTTCGGGAGAATTCTCAACCGATGAACAAGCATAGTTGAAGGATAATGTAAGTAGAAGTGTTAATCAATAGTAAGCGGTCAGCATCACTTTATGACTTATTTGGTAGGTACTCACTCTGAAGGAATTGCTACTCCAGAGTCCAGGAGCCACTAATATCCGAAGTTTTGTAGTGAAAGAGAACCGTTCATCTCAACTCTTGATTAAGTCATGATCATCAATTGTGATTAAATCCTCTAGATAAGTAAGGATCATCCGATCACAGAAGATTAAATATGGAACGTCTGATTTGCTAGTGAATACCATATACACACTTCGTCAAAATCTTCTTCGAGAAGTTTGGAAGGTTGCAAAGGCCTAAATTCCCAAAGGACGAAGCACCGGAGGAATTGGTTCCAACCCTCAGTCATGGGTTATGAACATATAAGCCATAAGGTGTTGGGTACATCACTTAGTTAATAAGCCTGTGGTTTTGAACCGTTGGTCACATGTACATGGTTTGAAGGAAGCGCCTTTGCATAACTCGATTTCTAAAATATATGCAGAGACATGGAATTGAGTTAAAAAGAAATCCATCCATATCTGTGATTGATTTACGAAAAACAGTCTCACTGAATTAAATAATTAACAATAATGTTTGAATAATAATAGTGATTGTTGTTAATGTTAAAATGAAGAGGTGCAATGGTGCAAACAAAGGGACACAATGTTTCATAGATCACACCAGTTGGAAGAGTATATAAATGAGAAAGAGTGGTGAGAAAAAAGTGTCTCTGTAGTCCATATCAGAAGATCAAAACAACAACAGAGTCCAAGAAGAAGATTTGATGATTTGTATGAAGTGAGGGCGGAAGGGAGGAGCACGGAAGGATTCATATCCTATAAGTGTAATTTAAGGGAGTTGGTGCTTCCTAGGGTTGGTGCCCTAAAAACAAGGGAGTTGGTGCTTCCAAGGGTTGGTGCCCTAAAAACAATGGTGTTGGTGCTTTCTAGGGTTGGTGCCCTAAAATTGAGGGAGTTGGTGCTTCCTAGGGTTGGTTCCCTAAAGAAGGGGATTGTTATCTCCTAGAGTTGGTGCTCTAAAAAGGATAGGTGTCCTTCACTATTCTTTATAAAACCTTGTAATTCCTATTAAATATATTTATATAATTGATTTTGCATACAATTCATTGTTGATTTATTGTGGTAATCAATAAAATATAAAAAGTAACTACTAATTATGAAAAAGGGGTAATATTGAGTCACCCCCCCCTCTCAGTATTCCAACACTATGTATATGAGCCATTGATTAATTTTTGCTTTTTTTTAAGAATCTGTATGCATTGTTTTACTTTAGAGGTTTAAAAATTACAAGTGGTATTAGAGCACGTTTTTGGCTTTAGGGGGAAACCTTTGTTGCTAAAATTTTGGCTCGGTCTTCATAGATCAAGCTTATCTTGGTTTTATGATAAACCAAGGTACATTGGGAGATTTACAATGATGATTAGTGTGTTGAAAGATAATGGCGATCAGTTCTAGAATCAATATTGAGAAGTTCAACAATCAAAACTTTGAGCTATGAAAGCTCAAGATGGAGGACCTTCTTGTAGACAAAGAACAATGGATTAGTGTGGATCCTGGTATACAACCTACTGGTACACAATCTATTAGTACACAAACTGCTATTATTCAATTTATTGGTAAGTTGAAAGAAGATTGGGATAAGTTGGATAGAAGAGAAAGGAGTACAATTAGACTTTGCTTGGAAGATTTGGTGTTATCGAATGTGTTGGGAGAATCTACAGCCAAGGAACTATGGGAAAAGTTGGGGAATTTGTATCATTCAAATTCCCTCGTAAACAAGTTGTTTCTTCGAAATAAGCTATATAATCTTAGGATGGAAGATGCGTTAAATTTGGCAGCATCAATAGTCATTCTCCAATGAGAGGCAATATGGGCCACCCTGAGGCTAGCCAGCGAGATTTGGAGAATCAAACAGTCTTGTGAGGAATTGAAAAAATCTAGGGGGAATGTACAACTTCTATCAGTCAAACCAAAAGTTAGGACAAATGAGATGCTATGTGATTCTAATGCAAAATTCAGGGGGAACGTATAACCTCTATGAGCATAGACAGTCTAGTGAAAAAGTCAGGGGGAATGTACAACCTCTGTGAGCATAGACAAACTAGTGAAAAATTCAGGGGGAACATACAACCTCTGTGAGCCTAGTCAAGCCGTGTGAGCCATGATCAAAAGTCAAGGAATCTAGATAAATTTAGGTTGAATATAAAATTCCTATGAGCTAGAAACAAACGATATTCCTAATATTGCAAATGATATAAATTTTTTGATCCAGTGCGTTGGCACGTGTAACATTATCCACCATGAAGAGAATTTCAAATTGCCTTGTAAAGAGTCAAGTTGTATCAGAAGTCTCAAGTCTAGTTCTATTTTAGAAATAAAGTGTAATGTTGAGTTGTAACTGAAGTCTCAAGTCTAGTTCTATTTTTGAACTAAAGTGTAATACTTAGTTGTAACTGAAGGCTTAAGTCTAGTTCTATTTTAGAACTAAAGTGTAATGTTGAGTTGTAACTAAATTCTTAAGCCTAGTTCTATTTTAGAACTAAAGTGTAATGCTAATTTGTAACTGAAGTCTTAAGTCTAGTTCTATTTTCGAACTAAAGTGTAATGATGAGTTGCAACTGAAGTCTTAAGTCTAGTTCTATTTTTGAACTAAAGTGTAATGTTGAGTTGTAACTGAAGTCTCAAGTCTAGTTGTATTTCCGAACTAGAGTATATCAGTCTCAAGTCTAGTTCTAAGTTCAAATTAAAGTATGAAGTTGAGTTATGATTAAAGCATGCAAACAATTTACTATTTCAAGCCTCTCCTCTTCTCCTCTCTAACCTATATAAGAAGAGGTCGACCCCTCTCTTCAACACAGTTTTGATATGCAAGTTAAGGATGAATAAATAGAGGAGCATATCAATGATAAAGAGGTAGCATACCAAAGAAGAATATCAATGTTGTATACAATTGAGGTAGCATATCAGAGGTGTATTTCAGCAAGGTCTCTTAGGTCTTTGTCAGGTCAGAGTCATCTTGGAAATCGCTTTAAGAGAAGAACATTCATAGTGGATATTTGTAAGGATCTTACATTATTAATGCAATAAAGGAATATCATTTGCTGGGGTTTCTCCCTGTACAGGGTTTCCCCAGGGTATATGTGTTGTTGATGTGCATGCTTACTTATCTACATAGTTATTGATATTTGGTTATGATTTGGTATTGTTGAAGTGTATTAAGCTGGAATCAAAGTGTTGAAGAAAATAAAAGAATTAATCCGCATA
>JASDQU010031151.1:4388-17275 GCA_032191745.1 Picea mariana | reverse complement strand
TAAACAATGGTTTAAATCTCCTCCCACAAAGCTAGATAAATCTACAATGAATTCTTGGAATAAGACAACGTCATGCAAACAACTTAAGTTGAAAGTCCGATAACTATTAAACTCTTGTGCATATAAAGAAAAATATTTAACCTCTTAAAATTAATTTTCCATCATTAAAAAAAAACCCATTACACATCTCTAACAAACCAAATATCACTTATTATAATACAATATTAAAAAAAATATAATAATTAATTAATTATATATAATTAACATTATCAAACCCAATAAAAACAATCAACATAAAATAAAAAATAGACATCGAATACTAATAAAATAAATATACCATATTAATTGACACCATTTATTTTTTATAATCCTTAAAATAACAAGAATAACATATCAATTGACACCATTATCAACATAGAATAAGAAATAAACCTTGAATACTAATAAAATAAATATAACATATTAATTAACATTATTTATTTTTTATAGCCTTTAAAATAAGAAAAAGAAGGATATCATATCAATAAACCAATACCAATAAAATAAATATAACATATTAATTTGCACCTTTTTTTTAATAGTACTTAAAATAACATTGATAACATATTAATTGACACCATTAAGTTTACAAAATTGAATTATTGTATAGTTACACTTTCTACTTGATTTTAGTGACAACAATTGGTTTTGTGGAGATCGAGTTTGAAATAAAAGTAACTAAATTTAGAATTTTAAAAGAATATTGGGTTAGTAAATTAAGAATCATAAAATATGTGTTTTAATATAAGATTTGTAATATTTATTAGTAAAATTATTATAATAAAATATAATATTCAAATTTAATTTGTAATTTTTTTTTTTAAATTAATTTTTTTTTAAATAAATATTAATATTATAAAAAATAAAATTTAAATTAAAAAATTTTACAATATCTTATACACATTATGAATAAGAGTAATTATGAACAAGGGTTGCATGGCAACGCAGTCCCTGCCAAGTTAGTTGGGAAATATATGTTGAACAACATAGATATATTTAATCAACATAGATACATTTAACTGCAGATTTAATAAGGATGTCGAGTTAGTTGGGAAATACATGTTGAACAACATAGATACATTTAACTACAGATTTAATAAGGATGCCAAGTTAGTTGGGAAATACATGTTGAACAACATAGATACATTTAATCAACATAGAGACATTTAACTGCAGATTTAATAAGCATGGAGAACATAAAAAAAACGTCTTTGAGATTAATGCTCTTTTTATACAGAAACTTGAAATTGAGATTAAAAATTATTATGGAATGTATGGTCTTTAATACCATCCTGCTACTCTGTCTACAAAAAAATTAACGTGAGCAAGGATGTAACCTGTATATAGCCCGCCCCAAGGCCAGATAGTTTGGAGTCAAACAAAAGCTAAATCAAACTTCTAACGGATGGTTTTCACTTACAGTCTTCGGATTGGGATCGAGTATTCTTTTGATCAATTTGCGAGCAGCCAATTTGAACACTTGAAATCGCTTTTGAAGATCTGTACATGACATTGTGTTAACTCAACGCGGGATTATGACTAATCTAGTAAAAAGTTTAAACCAATTGCCATGATTTTGTATCGGGCAGTTCCATTACCTTTTGATACAACACTGCAAGATTTTTGTCTTCAAATGACAACCAACCCGTGAAAAGAACAAAGAGTATGACACCTCAAGACCAAAGATCAGCAGTGGCACCATCGTATCCTCTGTCAGCGATCACCTGCGACAGACAACCATTTAACAACCCAAATATCAATTGCAACACTGATTAACTCTGGATTTGTAGTATAAACTCCTGGATAAGTTGTTACCTCAGGTGCCACGTAATTTTGGCTTCCACAAGTAGTATGCAGTAACCCATCTGCCTGGAATTCCACGTTCACAGATGATCCCTCTCAACAATTATTTCATTATTTCCATTTTCTAAATGTAATTGAAGACATACTCTCAGTTGTTGAGGCAGAGCGCTGAGGCCGAAGTCATATATCTTCACATTTCCCTTTGAATCCAGCAGAACGTTTTCGGGTTGATCATTCAGATTCAACAAATAACGTTTACGTAAGATAAAATGGGTAGAACTAAGAATAATCATACACCAATGATACATGGTTTTCACTGCATATATATACCTTCAAATTTCTATGGTAAATACCCCTACTGTAACAATATCCTATGACGTCAATAAGCTGCTGGAAATACTTTCTTGCCTAGTTTTCCTCCAACTTGTCATCACATGACTACACATGGAAAAGGGAGATTAAGTTTTAACACCACATGCCAGTAACAACCGCAGAAAAAAAAATCCAGTACAACAAGCAAACTCATGATTTTGTTGAATAATTCACCCCCTGTGACAAATTCAAGAACAATGTATATCTTCTTCTTACTCGCCAATACATGTTTCAGAGTCAAACAACCTTATCACTGCATAAGACCCTACCATCCTTATCAGTGCAAGAAACTCCTTGTTTCCCTGCAATCCATCTCTGTCGAGTTGCTTGACAACCACAATCTATATACAACAAACGCTAACCTCCATGTCAAAAACATGTTTCTAATTTCTCTGAGCTAATCCTAACCATGTATTTTACTTTGGTTTAAGAAGAATACCTTTAAAAGAAGTGATCTCTTCCAATATTTGTCAACATAACAACTTCTATCAACAAAGAAATGGATCTAGAAATCACTTGACCGGTGCTCTCAAGCCGACCTTTGTAAACTCTGTCAAAGCCTCCTTCACCCAGTAGGCACTCGGGCCGAAAATTATTCGTTGCCACAAACAATTTTCGAAAAAGGAATGTTTGGGCAACAATATGAGGTTCTGTCATCTTGGAAGGCTCATCCTGCTTGTTCTCATGAGAGGACTTTGATTTAAATCTATCTGTATCATCGACTTGCCAACAAAAATGAACAGTGAACAACCAGGTTCTTAAACCTCCCAGGAATCAGAACAAGCCAAATTATATCAACCAAAGGAAAAGGATAAAAAACAATAATCTCAAGGTGACAAATTTGTGAAATTATTTGCAAAAAAATTATACCGATCCACTATATTACAGGCTTAAAATTACTTTTACAGGATTTTATCCTAAAATCAATCAGGAAGTGACTATCAAAAATATCCTATAGACACAAATATGATAAGAAATAGACTCTGTATCCATAAATGGGTCATCTGTTTAGACACCATCTTGGGTATAAATAGAGAGCATCCATTAATGAGTTCTATGTTTAGATAAAATTAAAATCAAAAGTAGATTGTATCCTTTGATCGGTTCTCTGTCCAGATAAAATTTCCGCCAAGCAGATTCTCAGCGGAATTAGATTTTGAACAAATGGGAATCTGGCGGTAACCTTATATGTTAATGCTAGAATTGAATTCACCGTCACAGGCTCTCAAAATCCTTGAGGTTGTAAATACCAAAAATATATAAAATAAAATCATACCTGAAAGGATTTTGGGAAGTTGATTGCCAGGGGCTATTGGGCATCCCTGATCATCTGAGCTCTTCTTAATATTGACTTCCACCCCCTTCAGAGGCTTCACGTCCTTTACAGATCCATAGCATTTAAAACAACTCATTTCTATGCTCTACTAACAGATAAATCTCAGTGTGAGCAGAACCGAATAACAATTGAGGTGAAGGACAACGAGCAAGCATAACATTCACAAACTATAATAGAGTGCTTTCAGTTTTATCCTTCAATCCATTACAAAATCTGAATACGAATGAATAGAATTCATAAATGATCAGAAGAGAGGAGGTAGTTAACATTCGACGCCATATTGCTGAAAAATGGGGCCTTCGAAATTGGGAAGGAATGGGTCGATCCTCATCCACACAAGCGAGAAGATGGAGGCCAACAGAATAGACCACAGTACCACGATAGTGGGCATTCGGTTCTGCCTTCCCAGAAGGCCAGTAGAATAGACCACAGTACCACGATAGTGGGCGTTCAGTTCTGCCTTCCCAGAAGACCCTTGAGGAAGGGATACAGAAGCAATGCCACCCAGAAGGCAAAGAAGAGATTTCCAAAGAGCGGTCCCCATGATTGGTAGTTATTATTTACTACAGCCAAAACATCTGCTACCATGCTCACCAGATTTATTATCAGCAAGGTAGTGGGAGGAATGAGCAGGGTCATCCATTTGAACATGTTCATTTCTATGCTCTGCTAACAGATAATCTCAGTATGAGCAGAACCAAATAACAGTTGAGGTGAAGGACAATGAGCAAGCACATCATATGGATAAAGTTTTTCTTTTTTTTTCTTCTATTAAAATCCATGGGGAATGGGTGGAAGACCGACTTTTAGGCTCACCAAAGCTATGGAAGGAATGCTTTCCAATTTCCTCCTCTTCTTCCTCCTCGGACAACATTGCAACCACAAGGTAACCCGCATTGTCAACCAGGGTAAGGTTGTGGTTAGAATGGCACGTGGATATTCATTTATGGGTCGACGCCATCCATCCGTTTCTTAGAGAGATACATTAAACATTTGTACCCAACACCCAACATCCTTGTCATGTCAAACTGGAAAATTCATTAACTGTATAATTAATTTTATATA
This sequence comes from Picea mariana, assembly GCA_032191745.1. Classification (NCBI taxonomy): domain Eukaryota; kingdom Viridiplantae; phylum Streptophyta; class Pinopsida; order Pinales; family Pinaceae; genus Picea; species Picea mariana. The sequence continues at coordinate 12,660 of JASDQU010031151.1, read as the reverse complement.
TTGAATGACATGAAGCCTGCAATAACACTTCAAAGATATCAACCAATTAAATTTTAGAAAAATATATTTCTCAATTATTAAAAAAAAATACATATATTGATTTCCTCTGTTATACATTGGATATAGCACATAAATTTAAAGTCAACAATAAATTAATACATAGTCAAAGGGCAACTCATTACTATAGTCCCAGGCCTTTGGCAGAGACTAATAAGAATAAAAATATTTGCAGTGTCCTATGCACATTATGACTATATGACTAAGAGCAAATGAAGAGTAAGCTTTGAATATCATTTCCATATGCAATATTATTGCTCTACTTTCAAAGTTGGGAAGGGTAGACGAAACTGATCACATGATTTTCATTGGTTTTTCCAAGAAAAAATTCCTCAAATTTATAAAAGGTATAAATTCATTTACATGTAAGTTGTAGCATGCTAAGAACCATGGCCAATGCGCTAGTAGTGGGGGGACCATTACAATCAAAATACAACAGTGCTTCGATGGAATCAAGGCAAACAAAGCGATGGGAAGACTTGAAAATGAATCAAGCGAAAAACATTCAAACATTCAAAAATTGTCAACAATCCACTTAATGTGAGACAACCATTCATCATTCAAAGATATTAATATAGGAAATAGGACTCTCTTTCCCTCTATCACAATGGTAGACCAAGAGTCTCCCTACCACTTCATTTAGAGCCCTCTTTGAGAGAGCATCCACCTCCCTATTGTGTGATCTGGAAATGTGATGGAAGTTGATGTCGGTGAAGAGTTTGGATAGTTCCAGTGTTTTTTGCTTCCAGCATTCAATATGGACTGAATGAAGCTTGCATTTTTGAGTTATCTAGTCGATAATAACTCTCAAGTCACCAAGGACGTGTAAGTGATTGATAGACCAACATGATGCTAGAGTGAGGGAGGCCTATAGGCCCATGAGTTCAGCTTTTGTATTTGTACCCACTCCACAATTGATGAACCACTTTGTGATCCTCGACGGATGGTGTTTGAAGGTGCCTCCAGCCCCACAACATAAGTCGTTTGACTGTGCAGCTCCATCAAAGCAAACTAAAGTGTACCCTTCAACCATCTTAAAATCACAAGCTTTGTAGGGGAAGGATTTTACTGTAGACGGTTGCCAGGAGAAGGAAGCCAAAACTCTGTGTACAACAGCAGGAGAGTAAGGAGGGTGATCATCAAAAATCACTTTGTTCCGTTCTATCCAAATCTGCCCGCAGACATGGGCAGCCAAAGAAAGCGAAGCAGATTTTTGAGTGGACCATAATGAAAAACAATCCAAGATAGAGGCGCCGTTCCAGGAAAAGGAAAGAGAAAAGTGTTGAATCAGTGGATTCCAGGCCGCCTTTGTAAACTCAAAATGTACAAGGAGGTGGTGGATGTCTTCGGAGGCTCGGCTGCAGAGAAGACAGATCCCAGGGCCCTCCCAGCCTCTCCGACAGAGCAAATCCCAGGAGAGAATTTTCTCTTTTATAGCGAGCCAGATGAAGAGTTTATATTTAAGAGGGATCGACCACTTCCACAGCTGGAGAAGCCACGATTTGTCAGTGCCGAGGTTCAGCAATTGAAGGAGAGCAGCGCAGAGGTTTTTTACCGTAATGATGCCCGTGGCATTCCCTCCAGTCCACAGTAACGAGTTTGGTTCTTCAATAAGGGAGATTTCGGCACTTTTAAGAGCAGTGGTATAGTAGTCCCATTCTATGGCACTCGATCCACTTAAATGAAGATCGCCACTACCTATCCAAATGTCTGGAAGAGGGAGGACGTCGGTCGATACTCTCACCTGAGCTAGAAACAAAAGGTTTAATGAATAGAGCTGCGTTCTTAGAGTCGGAGAGAGTAACGACTGATCCTCCAGCCCGAGGATCTTGTCCCTTCCAATAATAATCTTCGTACCCGATCCTGGCTTCCAACGGAGCCAATGAAGGATCACCAGCGGTGAAGAGACCAGACCCTTCCAAAAGGATGAAGCCCTCTTCAACAGAAGTGATGGCTTTCGAAGCCAGGAGAGAAGTGGCCGGGAGTCCAGGTATTTGTCCATTATAATTCAGTGCCAAATGATGTCATGTGAGACCGCTCTCCAAAAAGAACTAGCCAGAAGGGTCATGTTGAAGGTGGAGAGGTTCTTGAGACGCCAGCTCCCTGCCCTTCGAGGTTTTGATAGTGAATCCCAGCTGTAAAGATGAAAGCGGTGCTTACCAGCTTGGCCATTCCACAGAAAATTAAAAGAGAGTCTTCAAAGAAAAATGATGATCTTATTGGGAATCCACTCCAGAGTCATCAATAAAACAGCGAGGCTTTCCAGCACCAATTTAACCAGGGTAAAGCGCCCACCCAGAGACAACCATTTATTACACCAAAAGCCAATTCTTCGTTCAAAAATTGCCACAAGCCAACGCCAATCAATAGGAGAGGAGGCTCCCAGCTTCAGCTAAAATCCAAGATATCTGAAACCTTCACTCAGATCTATAAAGGTAAAGGGGATGGAGTCTTTGAGGAGTAAAAGCTCGGCATCAGTTAGCCCCCAGAAATGGACGGAGGATTTAGAGTAATTGATGGAAAATCCAGAAACAGAGCAGAAGAGCTGTAGCAATTTCAGGATCACTAACCACTCCGCGAGATCAACTTTCGACAAGAGGAGGACATCGTCAACAAACATAAGATGGACGATCTTTATAAACTTTGGAACCTTTATACCAGATATGTGGTGTTCGGTGATGCTTTTAGAGAGGAGAAGGATAATGCCTTCCATTATCAAGATAAAGAGGTAAGGAGAGAGTGGGCATCCCTGACAGAGCCCCCTCTCACTTTTGAAAAAACTTGTTGCCTCTCCATTGATCAGCACTGCGAAATTAGCACTAGTGACACAGGACAAAATCCAATTAGTAAACTTGTCTCCAAAACCCACTGAGTGTAAGATTAGTCTCAAAAACTCCCAATCAATGCTGTCAAAAGCTTTTTTGAGGTCAAGCTTCATGACCAATGCCTTTAAATTTTTCTGTTTGATGTTGTGGATGCACTCGTGGGCTGATCCAATAGCATCCTGGATTCTTCTGCCCTTCAAAAATCTCAGTTGTTCTGCTGAAAGACTCCTTTCAAGAAACGACTTGATCCGGTTAGAGATAACTTTTGTAATTACCTTATAAATGAGGTTGCACAGGGAGATCGGTCAATAGTCATTGAAGGAGATCGAGTTGTTTTCTTTCAGAATCAAGACCAGGAAGGTGGAATTGAGGCTTCTAAAAATCTTTCCTTTGATACGAGAGTCTTCCACCATCTGGAGGAGATCCACTCCAACGAGATCAAAAAAGAAAATGAAAAATTATGTCGTCCAGCCATCAGGCCCATGACTCATCTCTTTTTTGAAGTGTAACAGAATGTATTTTAGCTCCGATAGTGAGACAGGTTTGTAGAGGTCAGTGGCTTCATCTGCAGAAACTAATTGAGGGAAAAGGCTGGCCGTAGAGCATTTCTCCAGGAGATTGAGATTGCTGCTGGCTTTGAACAATTGTTTAAAATGTGAGACAACCTCGTCCTTTAATGCTTCCTATCCACGAAGAAGCCCAACCCCGTTGCTTTCAATTGACCAAATAATCTTTTTGTTCCTGTTGTAACTTGTCACTTTGTGGAAGAATTGGAGTTCGAATCTCCACTTTTTAACCAAGTAGCACGGTTGCAAAGTCTCCAACAATTTTCCTCTTCACGAAGGATGGTGGCTCTACTACTTTCAAGCGCCTTTAGACTAGCTAAATCCTCCACGGTCAAGACGGAATTAGTTGATTTAAAAATGAGATGAGTAATCTTTGACTCCAAATTTTGTAAAAGGGACTTCTCCGCTGTCTTTTTGGCTTTGAACCAAGTTTTTGATTGAGATTTGAGCACCTTCAGTTTCCAGACGATACGTAGCTATGGGTTTTCTTCACAAAGGAAACATGGATCTGTCCAGACAGCATGGACTAAAGCAGAGTAGTCAGCAAACGATAGCCAATGGTGGTTGAACTTGAACGGAGACGAACCGTGTAGCACAGGAAGCATCAGCTGAAGGAGGATGGGAGCATGGTCTGAAACGAAGGGGAACTCCACCCACGAGGTTGAAAATCCTGTAGAAGACAAGAAACCATCAGAAATAAGAAAACGATCCAAATGTCTGGCAATTGCCTCCGATCCGGACCACCCATTTCGCCACGTAGGGACCAGACGGGTCGGCAGGACGTCGATCATGTTTTTGGAGGCGAAAAGCTCTATGTAAAAGGCTTCAGTAGGACCCAACGAGAAGGATCCTCCCTGGTGTTCGTCTGCTAATAAAATGATGTTTAGATCACCATCAAGAATAAGGTTTGGAATGGAAAGTAGACCACTATTCGCAAGGTGCGACCAGAACTGCGATCTGTCCATGCAGGGGCCATAAACGTTTAGTAACGCCACCTCCTGATTTGTAGCTAGGCAGCGGCCTATCAATAGAATGCCCCCACTCGTCAGGAAGGGTCTCAAATCAAATAAAGCGGAGTCCCATGCCACCAACAGGCCACTGGAATTTCCAATGGAGTTAACAACCGCTGTGACCCAAGACGAGCGAAAGAGATGTACGAAGTGTCTGGATTTTTGATCGGTCGAGAGGGTCTCTTGGAGAAAGATGATATCGGGCTTTGATCGCTTCAATAGTCTTCAGAAGGAAGCATCCTTGAGGGTGCCTCCGACCCTCAAATATTTAGGGAGAGCACAATCATTACTTAGATCGTGCCAAGGCCTTCATTGCTTTAAGGGCCTTTCCATCCTGTGTGGGATTGACAGAAGCAGTTTGTTGAGAGCTCAATAACTCCTTTTTCTTTTTGGAACTTCGCGTCTGGAGAGGGGAGAGTTCAGCACCAATACCTCACGACCAAGCAAAGGCTTTGACATCTTTTCCAATGTGTTGTGAGGAAGAAGTGCCAGCCTCTGCAGCTGGAACAATGAGCTCTTTACCCCGATAAATAGGTAATTGTGAAGTGTTGTCCGGGAGAAAAGTGGCAGAAGACGAGGATTTCAATGCAACCAAGAGGTTTTCATCGTCATCCTCTGGCTATCTATATCCTGGAAACACATATGGGGATACTTTCGATTCAATAGAGGAGATAGGAAGGCTTGGCTTCTTGGTCGGAAGCGAAGAAGGAAGGGGGGGTGTAATGAGGGGAGAGGTAGGGTCAACATTAATCAGATGGAGGCTATGATTAGAGGGAGCAGAAGAAACAGGTGACTGTGGCATCTCAGCTTCAGGGAGGGGGGGCTTTGTACAAAAGGAGGAAGAGAGCCAATGGTAGCTATTGATGGTTTCCTTCTCAGTAGCAGAAAGGGATTTAAAGAGAGAGGGGCAGAGCTGGTTCAACTTATAAGTCAGAGGTTCAGCTTGCCCAGGTAAGGGAGGAGAGGGAGGTTTAGGGGGCATATCCAAGTAAGCAAGGGAAGGATTTGCATCCATATAGTCGGGAGGGTTTAGGTGTGGGTCAACATCTTCAGAAGAGTCTATCGAAGACTTACCAGGGCAAGATCGATGGAGATGGACAGTTTCACGGCATCGGTTGCAGCGGAAAGGGAGTCCGAGATAGTCCAGGTTCTATATTAGTTTTCGTCCTCTCCATTCGATCTCGAGTGTTTCCGGCAAACCAGAAGTTATGTCCATCTCAACCAGAACTCTGCCCATTTTCCGTAAAGGACCAATGAGTGACTGTGTGTCAAAAGCGATGAACTTGCCCAGAGAGTTGCCTATCGCTCTGATGGCTCCTTCATTCCAGAGATGTAGTGGAAGGCTCGGGAGAAGCACCCAAAGATGTCTAAGTTGAAAGAAATCAGTGTCCGGATTGAAGGCCAGTCGCCAGCGCTTGAGCATGAGGCTACTACCACCGAAGACCCACAATGAGGATAGTAACAGAGAAGCATCCTCAGGAGACTTACAGTAAAGATAGAGCCAACCTTTTTTGAGGTAGAGGACCTCTGGTGAATATCCTAAGAGAGGTAACCACTTAATCTTTATCCAGTCCTCCAGAGGTTGAGTGCTCAAGCTCTTGTAGGAGATACGACCCACTAGAGCACAGGTGGACATCTTGCAAAGGTTTTCTAAGCCCACTTCGTCGCCCAGCACTAAACGATTACATCTTCTGTTTGATTTCCACTCCTTGCGACCGTAGGATGCAGCTCGGTGTGAGGAGGTAGGGGCTCTTTGAGCGTCCGGGAAGGTAGGACTGCTTGCACGAACGTGAGGAAAAGAGGAGTTGGGAGCAAGGAGGGGTCTGTCAGGGACAGAAGGAGCGCTTTTCGGAGCGTTGGCTTCTATCAGTGTAGGAGAAGCTAGTTCAACAGGGAAAACGACGAGAACAGAAGGACTGTTTGAAATGGAGGGCTTGGAGGGAAGATTCAGCAGCTTATTCTCGAGGGAGTCCACTTTATCAAAAAGACCCACCTGCTTCCAGATAAGTTTGTCGGAAGGTTGCATGAGAATGTTTGTCAGTGAGTCCATTATAAATAATGAAAGAAAGACCACTGCAGGCCCACTAGTAAGAAGCAAGGCAGCTAAAAAGGAGAGTGTGGGCCAGTGGGAAGATAGTGAAAGAGGAGAGCGACAGGTTGTTGAGTAGCAGTTGATGGTCTGGAAATCATAGATAAAATACGAACCCTGTAGGTCAGTAACTGGACAAAAAGACAAAAGGCGAGACAGGGTAGGACAGTCACACTGCAGATAGTCCCAATGCACTAAAAAACTGGAACAAACCTGTGCAGTGAAGTGTAAAGCAATAATGACAAAGGTTTTTTAGAATATCAAAGACTTGCAACTAAGAGATGGTCTCCAGGGTAAGACTAAAAGGTCCAAGAGGTTAGGAGAACACTATGAGAAGGGATCCTGGTTCACCTCCATGGTCGCCTCCATCACTACTTGATATGACATTGCATACTAACAAAGTGCAATTAGTCGTGGAATTTTGTTCACTCAATAACGTGTATGATGCTTATCTTAATAGATGCATTTCCAATAACATTGACATCATTGAAGTTTAAAAAATATATAATGAAGAAAATAATATATAAAAACAAAATTTAATTAAAAAATATTTTACATTGTACTATGTATATTAAGATAGAGACACTTTTTAAACAAGTGCCGCTCCACCTTCACTTATAAAGTATTACAGAGTTCCTTGAAAACTTTTTGGTTATGTAAAATGATTGTATGTCTAAGTTAAAAAGAAGATGCACTCCCCTTTCAACTTCCATATTGGATATTAATATTAAAAAAATTATTTATAGATAAAAGGGACGTTGTTGCGTTGTATGGCACCATCATCCATTTATAATAAAATATTGTTTACCATGATTTTGGTTAGAGCTTTTAGTATTGTTGTAAGATTTTACTAAGTATAATGTGTTAAGATGGATGTTGAGTGCATTTTTATGATGTTGTTTATTATTATTCACTTTGGTTTGGGAATTTACAATTTAGTGTTTATAAAGGTGGGGTGCGGTGGAGTGAGATGGGGTAGGGGAATATTAGAGAAATGTATTACAATCTAGTGCATATAAGGGCGGGGTGAGAGAAATATCGAAGAAATGTATAATACATTTTTCTAATATTTCCCTCACCACACCACACCCTCACATATGAGAGTATAATACATTTCTCAAATATTTATGAGGGTGAGGGTGAGGGTGGTGGAAATATTAGAGAAATGTATTATATTTCCCCCAAATACATTTCTCTAATATTTCCTCCACCCACACCCTCACCCTCACACTCATATAATACATTTCTCTAATATTCCCCCCACCTATGTGAGGGTGAGATGAGGGTGAAGGTGGAGGTAGGGGAAATATTTGAGAAATGTATTATACATTTCTCAAATATTTCCGCCACCCCCACCCTCATATAATACATTTCCCCCAACCCCACCCTCAGAAATGTATTATACATTTCTCAAATATTTCCCTCACCCCCACCCTCATATATGAATACATTTCTCTAATATTTCCCCCACCTCCACCCTCATATATGAGGGTATAATACATTTCTCGAATATTTATGAGGGTGAGGGTGCGAGAAATATTAGAGAAATGTATAATACATTTTTCTAATATTTCCGCCACCCCCACCCCCATCCTCATATATGAATACATTTCTCTAATATTTCCCCCACCTCCACCCTCATATATGGGGGTATAATACATTTCTCGAATATTTATGAGGGTGGGGGTGGCGAAAATATTAGAGAAATGGGTATACCCATTTCTC
>JASDQU010031149.1:0-13516 GCA_032191745.1 Picea mariana | reverse complement strand
GTATAAAGGATTTGATCATATATTCTTTCCTCTACACATCCCACATATATGATATTCCATTCCAGATCTATAACAACAACAACAAACATGCTTAAATTTCCTACAAAAATCTCTAAAAATGGATATGGAGATAGTAGGATTTTGAAGAAAAACTAATCTATTTGAGGGGTATAAGGCTCTCGTAAGAGATCTCGAGCTAAAATGGATTGATAAACATGGTAGGACTGTCCAACACAGTCACGTTAGTTATGCTCACAGAGCTCGTCACGTTAGTTATGCTCACAGAGCTCGCCATCTTTCTCTCTTAGCTGCAACTGCTTGCTTCTCTGGAGAAACAGATGCAAAATCCCCTGTGGCCGCTATGGGTTTTTGTTTGTCAAATCCAATGCCACTTGTTTCTAGGCGCCTATTGACCATGTTATTCTCTTTCAGGAACCCGTTGTTTGTGCCATGGGTGTCTGGAAATTGGTGCAATAGGAGAAGAAGTCAGAAGTTTTTGCAGTAGGCCACTAGCCATAACAAGATCAACCAGGTCAAGCTTATGAGACATAGCATAAGACAACGAGTGGGTGTTTCTTGTATCTTCGTGTTCCGATTCCCGAGTGGGAGAATGGATCCTTGCATTAAATCGGTCCTGTGTGCCCTTTGCAAATTGTAGTAAATCCCATGTTAGATATTTTCCTGGCAGTAAATCCATCTTTTTGCACTTATGGAAGGTATCAATTACTCACTCAATTGTCCGTTGGATCTTCTCCAAGGCCTCATTAGCTCTGTACTAAATAACGAAACTTTAATCTTGGAAGTCCAGTGGAGCAATAAATCGACATGATCTTTCATATGCCAACCCTCTTGGAAGATCTGCAATAACTAAATCTAAGACATAATTCATTTCGTGTTGAGCTCATTTCATTTATTCAAATGTTTACAGAAGGTACACTCGATTTGACAAATTGAATGAACCCACCAGCTCACCTGTCTGCATGTTCCTTGGTCTGTGTGCTCCTTGGTTTGTAAGGAGTTTTACAGATGGAGATGGATTTAGAAAACCTGTCAATCAGTTGACAAGTTTTCTACAAAACCTATCCCTAAGATATGCCTTTGGCATAATTCTAATTAAAATGTAAATGTGTTTTTGACTAATTTGATTTCTATTTAATTTTTGTAATAAAGTGTTTATTAATATTTTATCATTTAATGATGGCTATGAAATTATATATAAATGCAATTAAAACATTTGAATGTAAATTGAAGGGTAGTGAAACTGTTTAGATTTTTTTTTTTACCCATAAGAATGAGTGTCATTTTTTTACATTTCCACCATGTAAATTATATATTGTGTAAGCACATAACATGACATTAGGAGATTGAATGTTTGGAATTCATGTTTGTATTCCAAGTCTCACTAATAAAGGAATATGTACATTTAATGCTAATCATTCTTGACTCATTTCTGTCATAGGTGGATCCAAAGGGAGAGTTCAAGATAGAACATATGAGAATCCTCAATAAGAAGTTCATAGTGGTCAAAATTGATTCCAACATCAGAGTGGCAAAACAAAGACAACATGGGAAAACGAGGATTTTATGTAGAAATAAAACCATATTTTTTGAGGAGTAAAGACACATCGACGTTGTTTATACTCGTAAGTGGGAGAGAATGCAATGCCCCTACTTATGGCCTTAACTGAATGGCCAAACAAAATGTATGAAATATTTTCTTATTGTAATTAGGGAGAAAGGGCACTCATTAGTCAAGGCCAAATGTTTTGAAAGATAATGATTTAACAATATTGAGACATATGATGTAATAAAATGAGACTTATCTATGCTTTTATTAACAAAAATAAAGCACAATATAGACACATAGGAATAACAAGATGGAGGGCCTAGGTGTGAAACGTGGTGACACTACAAGGAAAATAAGGTTTACTAGAGGATTTTAGTGTTACAAGATTGGAAAACATTCACATAAAAACCTCAAAAATCTCCACTAATGATGCAAAAGTTTTTATAAAGGTTACTTCTAACTAGAAGTTATTGGCAAGCAAAGGTTTTTTCCGTAAATGTATTATGTGTCAAGGGGGCCAATGCAATGGTGTGGTATATATTCAAGTGCATCGATGTGATATAGAGATGTGCATACTTCTAGACCCATGTAGTGGTCATTAGAATCAAAATGTTAAGTTGTAACATTACTCATGTTTGTAATCGGTGCATCGTTGCATACATTAATGTATGGAGCTTGATGCGTATGATAATATCAAGCACACTAGTGTGTCTCTAAACATAATATGTGCAAGTCCCATATCAATATAAGGTGCATTGGTGTAATTTGTTCCAGATCACACTAGTGTGTTATTTAGTTACAAACATCAGTGCATTAATCTCTAAAAGCATTGATGCCTACATAAGATATAAACACATCAATGTATAAAATAGAGACAAGAGTATTGATGCATATAATAATGCTAAGAAAACTATTGCATATAATAATAGCAAGACATACATGCAATACAACATGACCATTGTGTTTTGGTGACACAAACCACATTGCACTCTACAATATTTTTTAGGTTTGCAATGTAGCTTATGTATTTTTGTTGATTTTTACAAAATGTCAGATAATGATCTAAAAATTAAATCACTTTATATTTTAATCACTATGATTTGATTTAATCATTGCATAAATGTATTATATTGTGTAGTTAAATGAAAAAACATAATGGCATGACATCTAATTTCCAATATTTTCTCATTTTAAATCATGTATATATTTGATTGCAAACATATTAAAATGTTAGAAAAACATTGCAATAGAATAAGAAAACCTATCATATTATTGGAGAATATTTTGATCAAAATATAATTCTTATAATATTTGATAACCACCATATAAAATGATACAATGGGTTCACTATAAATAAAACATAGTTTTTTACACAAATATATAACTCTTCTCGGACAATAACATTATTTATATTTGTCATTCATTGCTTGAGCTGCTTGCATGCCTCATTTCTTCATTTGGGGATGTCACACTTCCATTAGTTGCAATGTTATGCCAATTATCTTGACTATCAACTTCTTGGTATTCAATCTACAAACATATGAATCAAGTGTAATTATGAATATATTGTTATTTACAATACAATATACTTGATTGTGGTGATTTGTATGTTTTTACTATTATCTTATTGTTTTTTAAAATATATGTGATTTGTGGAGATTGGTAAACTTACCATAACAGTCATTGGTTCATGAACAATACACATCATTTCAAAGCCTCGCTTCATGTAGATTTTCCTCAAATCTTTTATTGGCTACACTCCATACTTTGTTTCCTGCGAATTTTAAAGTTTAGATATTTATTAAAACTTTTTTATTGTTGTAGTATTAATAAAATAGGGAACAAAAAACGATATAGTTACTTACAAACTTCTCTAATACCCCTTGATATTCCATCATATAATAACAATTTATATTTAGTCCAATGTCATTCAAATGTCTGATGGACCTTCTTGGTACATGAGCACCTTATAGAAAACATTCATGGTTAATTGTAAATTAATTATAAGATAAAAATCATAACAAACATAAAATATAAACTAGTAAAAAATGCCAGTATGCCTCACAAATTTTGAAATCAACCCATTTCTTCCTTCTTGTCCTATCCCAAGTTTGGGATGCATTCATTTTCGACACTTTCCTACAACAAAAAACAATTGAAAATTAGTACTTGATGAAAAAAATGAATAATTTCACATATCCAAAAAATCAATAGTTACATTCAATGCTTGGTGTTGTTGGGTTATCTCTACGTCCACTTCAAACATTCTTGATTCTTGGACAATATCCTCATACATTTTTTTGGACATCTCTACCATTATATATATATATATATCCTAATTTGGTAATGCTTTTGGAATAATATATACATATAAAAATAAAACATGTTTAGCAAGAATACCTTCTCAATGTTTATTTTCCGTTATTAGGTTTTTTCAATTACAAGTTTCAAGAGTCTCATTAACTATTGCTTTGGATATATTTGTTGTAGACATGCAATAATTTGGTTCTTGGATCCATTGGTTTTTTGTTGCATTGTAATTGAAAAGTAAATGTATACTTTCTTTCCACCAATTCCCTCATACTATTATAAAATCCCTCCCCATTTTCATTAACTTCTAGCACCACTCCAAATGAATGAAGGATTAATTCATCATAATTGATTTTCTTCATAATTTTTTTTTTCTTAGGAGGGCATTGTGGTCCCTTGTTGGTATGGCCATCACAATATTGGACATTTATGAATTCAAATGTTTGAAATATGCTAAATAATTTTGTTTATAACTTCAATATAAAATAATATTGAAAGTAAACTTGTCATATTGATTACCTTTTGATCCACCTCATGTCTACAACGTTTTTAGAAAACTTCAACACTCTTTTCACTAAGATTGTGAATGTGTTTTTCAAGTTTTTCCAAGTTTTTACTTATAATGACACATGACTACCACTACATGTGATTTAAATCCATAGATATTTCAGAATACATTACTTATATTCTTTTCCAAAAAAAAAACATAATAATTTATTTTTAAGAGAGATTGAGAAATTACATTCAATGCACAAATGATATAAGCATTCTAGAAATTATCAAATTATTCAAAAAATCACTTGTGCTTTTGGCCCCGGGCAAATTTTCCTCAAATACCTTATACTTGTTACATATTCGTTATCCTAAATAGGGTTTGAAATCTCTAACATTAAGCTTAGCCCACACCCGTATAAAAAGGTATCAAAATCATATAAAATGACATGGTGAATGCATCATAAGCACCACACATGTAAACTCCTATAGGTTCATAATTCCACAGTGTTCTACAACTCTAGTTTTTGATTAATATTTTTCCATAGTAATGTGCTCATAATATACATGCTTGTATGAGACAAACCAAACAATATCTCCAGGGCATGGTCTATTTTGAGATATTTTTTGCAATATGTTCTAGGTTAAATATTTGTTGGAAAGTCCCATCCAAAGAGGATCTTGGATTTTAGTTGGTGTTTCAATTTTCCAAATGGTTGACCACCACCATTCTAGGTATACTTGTAAATCCTCCACAAATGATGATGAATATCCAAACTTAAACTATATAAGAATTATTTATTGGATTTTTGAACCATACTAGTTTATCTCCCTCAAAGTGAAGATTAATGTTTCGATTAAATAGTAGGAGAGTATAACCCTCCCATAATTCTTCTAAAGGACCTATGTTTCCTAGCTCCTTTGAAAAATTCCATCCCTCCTTTCAAAAGGAACTTGATTCTACAACCACAATATCTCTCAAAAACAAAAATAGATTTTTTGTTAACGAATATGGACCAAAGCTTCATATACTTAGTGATTTTCCTCACACCTAATATAAGGATCCGAGCCCAATCCCATTCTACTACCATCTTTGAACTTCCATGCTAACCAAGAGTTTATAATAGGAAAACAAATTACCATTTCCTTCCATTTATTAAAATAATTCTGATGTGGTTTTGTAGTTTTTTTTTATCCACTCCTCCACTATCAAAGGGTGCATATGATTTTGTGTAATAACTTGCTTCCATAAACATTTCCCCTCAATAATCCTCCAAATGCTATTGGATGCTAATGCCTACCCAAAGACCTGTATGTTTTCTAAACCCCATCCACCTTGGGGATTTAGCTTGGAGATCCTTTTCCAGTTTACCTAGGGCCATGACATATTTTTCATTCTTTCCTTTCTAGAGAAATTAAAATATTTTTTCTTTATCTTCTTTTGTATGCCTACAGGAATGTAGTCAAGTGAATGCTAGTAAATTGGTATTGATTCCAATACCTTTTTACTAGAGTGAGACTTCCACCCAAATAAATCAAGTTTATTACACCAATTGTTATTCTATTTTCCACCTTTGTATACAACTATATCCAATATCGATGGCCATAGTCATTAGCCTTTAAATTGAACCCAAAATACTTCAAACCATTATTAAAAGGAATGTTTGAATATGACAATACAGTCTTCAAAATCCTTTAAAGACTCATTGGAGGCCATTAAAAGAGATGGAGTATTTTTTAATATTCAACTAGCGCATTCCAATTTCCTTCATATAGATATATAGAACCTCTTGGAACTTGTAAGCTTCCCCTACATAACCATTTCCTAATAGTAAAATGTCATCAAYAAAGGGTAAATGGGTTAACCTTATTCTTATTCCATTTCAATATCTTTTAGGTTTCCTAACTCCGTCAAAGATTTTAGATATATACTTAATCCCTAAACCATTGATAAGAAAGGAAGGGGAGGAAGAGGACACCCTTGACTTAATACTATGGAAGGGATGAGAAAAGGGGAAGAAAAAGTATTTATAAGCCGTGTAAAATGCATTAAACTCAAGCAGTCTTTTATCCAATTTACTATGGGAAAAAATAAATACCAACATGAATTAACATGAAGCTTATGTATATCCATGACACTATATCATAAGCTTTGGATAAATATAATTTGATCCTAAAAGTTGGTAATTCCCTTGTCTTAATAAAGTGAAATCCTTCTTGTGCCACCGCAACAACATTGTGGATATGTCTAACACTAAAAAAACTAGACTGTGTCAGGATATTTAGACACTTACGACTTATTTAAGTTCAATTTGGTCTAATGTGTCTTTAGGTAAAGTGTGTTTATTTAGTGGGATTTTGTGATTATCTAATCTGATGGTCACGATTATGTTTGAGAAATAAAGTGATCAAATGACTCATCTTCTCCTCGATACTAAGAATACTTGATCCATGGATTAACACAAGATTGGTCCATGATCTCTATTTAAAGAGCATGGAGGGTCATTCGTCAATGATCGATTGTGAGAGATTCATAGGTAAACTATTTTTATTTTTTATTAATCTATTACATCAAGTGGTTGTGTTGGCTAGGGTGGTGGACTATTTTCCTCTTTGAGGGATTTGASCATGTAATACATTGGTGTACTGATATTTTGATTTTTTCTRTGAGTGTTTTCCCTAAGGTGTTTGGCTTGYGTGGATATAMTGATCTACAAATTGTCATGGATATTCCATTGGAACAACTTGTCACAACAAATCTTATAATATATTGAAATATGTATTATGCAAGTTTATTTCCTTAGATCTCAGGTTTGTTATCTCTAGCTCATTACTCTATTTTTTATAGAAAATAATTGAAATACAAAAATAAAAAATCATGTAAATGAAAAAAAAATCCATCCACACAAATAAACACAAAATTTACCTTGGGAAACCCAATACATGAGAAAACCCAACTCGAAGGTGAGGCCTATGCTATGTTCACTTTCCTTCAATTATCGATAATGCAAATACAAAGGAATGGGAACTCAATATGAAGTTTCCTATGATGTTGTGCCTTGAAAGGATGCTACAGAATATTCCTCCTCCTCAACTATTATTCTCTCAAAATACCACTGCTACATTTTTTCTCAGCTATGGAACAAGTACCATGCAAAATAATGAAACCCCTTCTCTTCCTAGTAGCTTGGTATTTAACATATCCTGATAGTCATCCAGGGTTAGGTTTTTTGCATCCTCAACCCTCAATTAGTGATAAGGTTTTGGATCTTCTAGAATATTCTTGAAAGTCCACACATGGATAGCCCCACATTTGTGAGTAATGGGGGTTGACGTAGCATCAACTCGTACCATGGTGGTCAACGAGGTAGGTCGACTTGTGAGAGGTATAAATTTCACATGCAAGCACCAATTGAGGTGATTCTAGCACCGTTGGAAAGGTCTCGGTGTGTATAACATCGTCAAGGGAGATCCAGGGAGTTTTTTGACCAAACAATTCTATTTAATTCCTCAAAATGGATCTAGAAGATTTTGGACCCAATTTTCCAAACTGGGACTTACCGCTAAAACGACCTTGCAAGTCGATTCCTCCAATTGTTTCCACCCAAACATTACCATGATAGATGACAAATTATATGGTGATCCAATCTAGATCATACCTCCCCATTTAGGGAGGATTTTGGTCCCCAAGATATTTACTGAAGGAGGTGAGGAAATTTTTCCTCTACCTTCTCATTGGAGTATCGTTTATCTTTTCCTGAAATTTGTCCTTTCAATCCAATATACCAAAGGTCATGTTGCCTATGTCTTATATTTCTATACTTCATCTAAAAAATTGTGTCTTCTACCAACTTTTCCTGAGAATCTGGTGCTACGTCCTCTATGTTAGGTAGGACCTACTTCTCCTCCAGATCCAACATGGAAGGCTCATAGAGTTTCAAATTATCCACATTCACTACTGATTAAATGTGTAAATGTGCATGTATGGGGGTAGTCTGAGTCTATAGGTGCTATCTCCCACCTTCTTCGTAACCTCAAAAGGTTCATACCGCAGAGACGATGTTCTTACTAGGACCTTGTAGTATTTCATTTTTTAGTTCTAACCAAACTTTGTCTCCCACCTTGAATGACTTATATGTTCCGTGTTAATCATGTTTGGCAATATAATTTTCCTATGACTTCTTAAAAATTTCATGTACTTGTAAATGGATCTATCTAATCTTTTCAACAAATTTGTCTTCTTTCAACACTTCTTCTATGATTTCTTCCCTCATTCCTCCTTGTTGTCCATATACAACATCCAAGGGAGAAAGCCACAAATAACCAAAGAAAGTTTCAAAAGGGGACTCACCAGTAAAAGTGTGGACTAATCTATTATAAGAGTGATTAATGTAGATCATATTTTCATCCCAGGTCTTTGGAGGCTTCTAATTGTATCCCCTCAAAAGTTGCACCAAATTCCTATTGACTACTTTTTTTCCCCATATGTTTGTGGATGGAATGTTGTATATCTCTTCAACTTAATGTCCATATTCTCCCAAAGTGTAGTTGAAAAGGAACTGAGAAATATGGTATCCTTGCCTGGGGTAATGCTCCTTGGTATCCCAAAGTGCACCCAGACCTGTTCAAAGAACATGTTATTATTTCATTTCCTTTGATGATCTTCTTACAAGGAATGTAAATGCACAACTTGTTGAACCTAGCACAACATGTTAGATCAAGTGGTTGAGTTTTGTGAACTACAAGCAGTAGTGGGTCGCAAGGTCAAGTCCCTGAGTCGGCTTCCTCTATAGATATTGTTTGGCATCAATCGATGTTCCCACCGATTTAGGTTTCCAAAAACTGCAATCATTTGATTTACCTCCCATATCAACATCAAAATGAGGGGAAGTACTTGGAGGTTTTCCCAAGATGTGTATTCAATTGAAAAAAAAAACTTGTTGAATCTATCAACTACCACAAATAAATAGTCATGTCCCGTCCTAGTTGTTTGTAAACCTCCCACAAAATCCATGGAAATGCTTTCCCAAGGTTGAGTGGGTATATGTAAGGGATGGTTTAGGCCTTGCTTTCTATTACTAGGCTTGTTGGTACAACAAAGTATGCATCCTCTAATATATCGTGTTATAGTCTTCTTGTATTCTGGGCCAATATGCATACTTTTGTAAGTTAACAACTATCTTCTCAACACCAAAATGTTATGCAAATTTGGAGTTGTGATCCTATCTGATAAACTACAATATTTCACCTTAGGAACATGAATATTTTCTATCTTGTAGAATAACCCATTTTTGGAGATGATATCCAGTCTTATTGTCACCTTCTTCTACATGAATTTGGTCTTGTAGCTATTGAAACACCCCTTGAATTCCTCATCTTCTATGTATTCCTCTTTGTATGCATCATGATTAAAAGGCTCCATGTGCACAAGAGTTCCCAAAGGTGTAATATTAGATGTGGGTGGCTTTGAAAGCATGTATGATAACTTATTATACTTGATGACTAGATGAAATTGTTGTAAAAACCCCATCCACTAGTAATGTTTGGTTTGTCGAAGATTACTCTGGGCATGAAAAAACTGCAATGGTTGGTGATCTATGTGGATAATGTTATGATCCAACACCTTAAAAATGATAAAAAATCAATGAATACAATCCACTTCAGGGGGAAACCTCCTTTTACAATATATCCAATTCAAATTACAATATGAGAGGAGATAAGATGATCCTAAGACTAGGTCTTGTTGGTGTGTGTGTGTGTGTGTGTCAAAGGGTACACTTATAATGAAAGGGTGCAATGAAGGGACAATATCTAGGGATTAATAAGGGGTTTAATACATAACATGGGGATTTGTCTAGGGATTAACATGTCCCTCCCCTTCAAATAATTGTTGTCCTCAACACTTGACTAACCACATGTGTTTATGCAAGAATAACTCATCTTCCCATGTCACCTCTTCCATTAGTAGGTTCTTCCACTTGACGAGGTACTCTATAATTGCTCGATTTCTCAGCTACTTAATCCTTGTTTCAAGTATTGTTTTTGGTTCTAGTATGATTTTCCCTTCTTCATTAATATCGGGTAAAATATTTTGGACTAGGACCTTGTTTTCTATGACATTTAAGCAAGAAACATGGAATATTGGATGTACACGTGAAGATGGAGGCAACTCCAATTTGTAATCCATACTTCTAATCCTTTACAAAACCTTATAAGTGCCATAATTTTTTGGTGCTAATTTATTGTCCTTCTTTTGTTGCTTGAGGGACATCTATTTATATGTTTGTATCCTCAAAAATATATGATCCCCCACTTCAAATTCTCTTTCATTGTGATTTTGATATGCTAGTTATTTCATCCTATTTTGTGCCATAACCAAGTTGTCCATCAATAGTTTGAGAAAATCTTGTTGGTTCCATATGTGGTCCTCCACTACTTGAACTTATGTAGTCCCTTTCAAAGTTGATGTGATGAATGGAGGATGATATCCATAAAGTGCTAGAAATGGAGACATTTTTTTATAAAGTATGGAAGGATGTGTTGTACCACCATTCCACCAAGGGAAACCACTTGACCCATTGTGTTTGTTTATTAGATTCAAAGCAACAAAGATACCCTTATATACATTTATTCAAAATCTCATTTTTCCCATCGGGTTGAGGATGGTAAGATGAGTTGTGAGCCACTTGAGTACTCAAACAAGAAAATAATTTAGTCCAAATTTTTTCAGTGAAAATTGGATCTCTGTCACTTACAATAATCTTAGGGACTCCATGTAGCTTTTGAACTATTTCCATCAATGTTGTCGCTACTGTACTTTCTTTAAAAGGATGAGAAAGATAGAAAAAATGGGCATACTTTGTCAGTCGATCCACTACTACCATGATGACAGGCTTTCCTTCATATTGAGGTGAACCTGTAATAAAATCCATTGAAACTTATTCCCAACATTGACTTGGTATAGCTAATTATCTCTCCCTTATTCTGTTGGCAGATTACACATTCAGACATAAACTTTTGAACATCAGTTTTAATACCTTTCCTTGGCCATAGAAGGGAATAAATTTTTGGGTCATTTTGCATATTTTTTCACAAGAAAAAAGAGGGAGGCACACTTCAGGTTCAAATCTGAAACTTTCTGAGAAGCATTTGCATAAACAAATTGGATATTTGAATTCCTCTCAGAAAATACCCAATTTAAAAAAAAACAAAATCAGCCTAAACAGAGTCCAAGAAGTAAAGTTATGATCATTTGAAATTCGGTAGTTTTTTAGGGTTTTTCCAGAAAACGCCACAGGATTTGCACAGTAAGTTATTTTTAAGTTTTAGTTTTTGTTGAATATTTACTCCAAGCAATATGTTTTTTATTGCAAGAGATGATGGCTCTAGTATTGAAAAATATATGCAATCTAAAAAGTCATTATGGAAAGAGAAGTGGAAATCTCATGTACATCGGGGTTTCAAAAATGATGCTTTCATATGGTGGCAATCATTTGACTATTTTGAGTGGAGGTCACTTTAAGAGGAAGCACTTGAAAAATTAATTTTAGACAAGTGGTCTCATACAAAGTGTAAGGATAAAGACATCCCCAAGGGTTTATTTTCATGTGGCCATTCTATATTACAGGTTCATGGTTGTATTCATAAAGAAAATATCATTGATTTTATTAACCCCAGTAGCATGCATAACTTTATCAATGTTCAGTTGGTTAATATATTGCAAGTTCCTACAAAGAATATCCAAAGCACACAGTTTGAGGGTCAAAATATTCAATTTTTTAAAGATTTGAAGCTCACTATGGATAAATGTGTTGCATTCAGATATTCATGCTATAGATATGGATGATCTAGATATTATTGTTAGGGACATAACCTCCCTAACCCCTCATGTAGGTAGAATAATATATTTTCCATGTAATAAAGGCCAATATTAATAAGGCCTAGTAATAAGGAAGAATAAGTCAAATGTAAGAAGACCTAATAGAAGCTTCTGCTTATAGAAGATCTTCCTCTAGATTGTTCTTGTGGTAGATAGATTTAGTATAAATAAGAGTCGAGGGCATGAGAAGTTTTGTCTTGAGATTTATTGTAATAGAGTGCTACTCTGTTAGAGTTTTCCCCCTTGAAGAGGCAAGTGAACATTGTTTCCTATCAATAAAGGTATTATTATGGTGTTGTGGTTTCATCGATTGTGTTGTTCCACTATTATTCTCTGCAGTATTCTTGTTTTATGCTATTATAATAGATCTAGTACCTAACAAGTGGTATCAGAGCACTTTCTTTGGCAGAAACTGTGGGTAATTTTTTTTCCAAGGTAAAGATGTATTCCAGAGTCTTAAAGCTACAATGATCTATCATTTAGTTCATAAATACACGATCATGAAAGCATACATGCAAGAACTACAAGTGGTACTCAAGCGCACATTGTTTACCACCCTTATAACCCATGTTGGTACCCCTTTGAGTGGTAGCGCATCAAACAACACCTGTATACAGACTGGCCTAGATATCATGAAGCCCTTCATAGATAAACCAATCGGTTGCCTGATTGTTATAGTGTCACCAAGAATATCACTTGGGAAAATACTCTCTAGTACCTGGGTAATCGGGTAGTACATCTAAGGGTACGATCTAGCCTCCTTAGTTGGTTCCCTAAGATATTGGTTCGAGTGCTACTCATTGACCCTGCACGTATATCAGAGAGTTATAGCAAAGGGAAAACCCTTGGCTGTAGACACCTTGAAAATCCTAACACTTGGGATGGAAATAGAATAGAACATGAACATACAACATCTATTGTCGTGCAACCTAGACGTCTGCATTCAGGTTGCGAAGTTACTACATAATTCTTCTTGTTAAGAAGTTGGGCATTTCGCCACTGCAATATTATTTAGTTCAAAGTATAATTCTGCAGGAATAAAAAAATATTATAGGGCCTTCCCGCACCCTTATGTGAGACCTATCCCATTGGAGTCCTATTTCTGTTTTGATCACAGCCATAACTATCATTTTTCAACTTTTTTTTCTCTATGGTCCCAACCCCATTCTAGCCCCCTTATTTGGGACCTATGTTGATTAAGGTTGGTTGTCATTGATGTCATCCCTTGAAGAAAGCCCCATAGCACAAAGGTTTGGGTAATGGACCCA
>JASDQU010031148.1:0-22241 GCA_032191745.1 Picea mariana | reverse complement strand
GTGCAAATGACAAAGTGTCGTGTTCAAGGGCGACTCTAAGAATTGTTGGATAATGTTCTCAAGAGACTGCTTGGCTTGCTCCTTTCAATTTTTCCCCCATCCAGATAGATGATTACCTCTTTTTGATTTAATGAGCTCGAGGAGGATAACACATGCTCGATATAACTCACCTTTGGTAAGTTCCTCTTCCTTTGTTTAACCAACTAGAAGAAGTAAGGGTTTGGTCCCGTATGGGCTTGTCTATGTTTGCTTTAACGAGTCCAAAGACAGAAAACTCGAAGGTTATTCATGATTATAGACTCTGGAAAAACAGTTAAAAGAGAACTCTCTCAGCTCCTTTTTTGTAACGTAGTCCAACGAGACCGAAAAAGAGATAAACTATCGCTCAACAGACGTTGTCTTCAAATACTTTAACGAGCGTTAAGAGAAAAAGGTCACTCGGTAAGCTTTTCATGTTTAGAGAGTCTGAAAAGATCTTAAAGATGACTCCAAGGTTGTCCTTTTTCATAGTGTTAGTCTCGCGAGGCCGAAAAAGAGATAAATTATCACTCGAAAGACACCCTTTCAAACCTTTTAACGAATGGGAAAGGAAGCAATATCATTCGACAATCTTTTCATGTTTAGAGAGTCTGAAAAGAGATTAAAGAAGACTCTAGGGGGTTCCTTTTTCATACGTCCATACAGGTCTGAAAAAGAGATAAAAGCTTACCCGGATACATTCTCATGTATTTTCGAGCACGAGAAAGAACAAAGACTAAGCTCGGTATGCCCCCAGCTTGAAAGCTAGTGGATTAACTCCAGAATGATCATCAAAGGCTAGAGACATGCCCCCCCAATCTTCAATTCATTCACCGACTTTGAGGTTGTCACCAATTTCTGTGCTAGATGGAGAAAAAGGATACAGGTGGATGAACTGAAGGTTCAAAAAACGAGACCTAACGAAAGACTCGACTCGGCATCTACGAGATCTGGCAAAAGACTCAAATTGAAGGGAAAGGCAATTGTTTCATTCTTTAACGAGCTTGACATAGGAAAATAACTATGCTCAAGGTTCCAGGTTCGATCCCCAGATTGTTGTTTCATTTTTTAACAAGCTTGCTACAGAGAAGAAAACTATGCTCAAAGCCTTTGTTTCATTTTTTAACGAGCTTGCTACAGAGAAGAGAAACTGTGCTCGTAGCCTCTTCTTGATTATGGATTCCAAGAGGATAATGCTCTGGAAGGACACCATGTCAAGGGACAAAACTCGGTCATGGCTTCCAAGAGATCTTCACTGGATGGAAGATAATCACTCTGGAAGGAACACACGTCGAGGGTCTTGGAAGGGGTAAGGATATTAGGCTCTAATAGCCCTACTGAAGAGATCACCATGTCAACTACCAGATCCAAATCATCGAGAATTGAGGTCATGGGAGACAACACCACATAATTGACATGCGGCGGGGGTGATACTGCCATCATATAAGAACCACTTAGGGAGGTAACCCAGTCAGGGTCGATGAATGAAAGTTTATCAATAGTCACAATTCTTCCATCGTGAGGGAAAGATATCACGCGGAAAAGAGTTGATACAATAGATTTCATGGCATAGACATAATCCTTCCCAAGGAGTAAAGCGGAATCCAAGGGGTCTCGGACTACCATGACATCAATATAGAAAGTTTTCCCTCCCAAAGTTACAGGAAACTGAGGAAGGATCCCTAAAGGTTGACTAGTTCTTCTGTTAAACGCTAACAGATTCTGTGTAATCGACGCAAGCTGAGGACAACCCAAAGCATGCCAAGCAACTGAGGAAAAAATACTAACGGATGCACCTTCATCTATCAGCGTTTGAGGAATGTCCCGACCACAGACCTGTACTATAATCTGGAAAGGAATGTGAGAGGGAAGACGAGGTCCAGTTAGCGCACCCCAATCAAAAAGGATGGCCTCATTACTTGGAGGGGGTTTCGTAGGAGAATGAGGAATGCCCCCCAGCATGGTAGAGTCTGTATTAATGAGAAAAACGTGGGCACTATTGGGTTTACTCTCTAAAGGGAGAGTAGGATCGACCAATGGTGGACTTGGATCGACCACTTTGGCATTCTTCAGAGGAAGAGTGGGATTGACTGAGGATGTAACTGGAGCAACCACTTTGGCACTCTTCGGATGAAGGGTGGGACTGACTGAGAAAGGGACTAGATCAGTCACTTTGTCATTCTTTAACGGAAGAGTGGGATTGACCAATAATGTAACTAACGCAACCACATTGGCACTCTTCGGATGAAGGGTGGGGTCAACCGATGACAAAACCGGATCGACCACTTGAGTTACACTCTTTTGATGAAGAGTGTCGCTAATCAATGACGAAATTGAATCAGCTACTGGGATTTGTGGTTCAATCGAGGATGAAGCTAGATTGACCACCTGATCAACCAGACTGACCGAGGATGGAACCGGATTGACCAGTCCATCGAATAACGATGGGTTGGGGGAAATCTTACGATAACCTTTTGGAAGTTGAATTTTTTCCAAAAGAGAAGAAGCCTCATCCATATGAGGACAAAGGTGAGAGTAATGATCACCTTTACATAACATGCAAGGGAACTAGACAGTTTTCTTCTTCTTACCAACCTTAACATCACTAGTTGACGGGGTATCGTCGACATGACCGACAGAGGCGGATGATGTGGAGGACCACATTTCTAAGACCTGGGTAAGACCGGGGCAATCCCTCAGAAAGTGGTCACCCTTACAAAGGATGCAAGGGAATTTGGGTTTTGGATTCTTCATTTTAATCTTGTTTATTTCATCAACACTCCTAGTACTATCAACAGTAACTGGTTGCTTAGAGCCAACATCAGATGTTGTTGGGGTCTTTGTCCTTTTTGGGCTCTTCTTCTTCTTCTCTTTCCGTTCCTTCTTCTTCTGATCAACCTGATTACTTGCTTTAGAGCTTTCATTAGGCGAAGAAGGAGAAATGGAAGGAGACTTAATGGGCGGAGAAGGAAAAAATTCGACGTGAGGTTGATGTGTGGGTGGTGTATTGACATCTAAAGTATTAGGTGCAATTGAAACATTGGGAGGATTCAGGATCATCGGAGTGGAGAACAACCATACTGGAAATCCAATAGTGAGTCTCGGAAGAATCAGTGTGGCAACATATGGAGGACCAAAGTTTCCAAATGAAGGAAAGGTATAAGGTTCCTCAAGAGACGGGGTTCCTCCATTGGTACTCCCAGGATTCGACACCATTAACACTGACTCGACCTAAGGTCCACTAAGTAAAACAAACAACACATGTTAAGAATCTGAGAAGAAAACAATCAAACAAACCTTCCTACAATGAAACCACTATTTGGTGATGAAATACAACGTCGCGAGATTAAAATAGGAAGGGGAAAGGATAGAGCAGGTGGATCAGTTACGTTGGCGACCTGCTTAATGGACTTATGCCTTGGTGCAAGATTCCACACAGTAATTGTGGATTTACCCTTTAAGGAGCCCGAGAGAGTTTGACCAACGTCTATTCCAGGTACAGTGAGACTTCCCTTAACCGTCATCTTGTGTGAGACCCTAAATATTGTGGCTACTAAGGTCACCAATTCATATTCATCCCCTGGGCGGGTATAGTCGACAGTCCAGTCGAAACGTATGGGCAGGATAACAAGTCCGAAATCAACTTGAAAGGCTTCCATGCAGTAATTGTGGATTTACCTTCTAGTGACCCCCAGTATACAATCCGACCACTACAAACAGTTGGGCCACGGAGGGATAATCTCCGTAACTCACCCGAATGCGACCTCGTGCGTAACCCTTCTGTGAGAGGGGGATCCCAGCAAGCTAATATGACAATTAGATTTTACTCTCCCTACCGCAAGATACTAAGTTTGTTTGATAGCTTTGGAAAGTTATCCTTTCAACCTATTCCAAAGCCCTACACCTTAAACTAATGTAGGTTTGCTAACAAGGATGAAAAAAGTCTGATAAATTTTAGTTAAGCATTGATTTTAGTGGCTGTTGTTTACTCAGAGGCTGTACGAAAGTGAAACTGACGGAATGAGGACTCGATTCCCAAAAATATGCATGAAATATGATAAGAAAACGTTTCTTTTCAATGAACACCTATTTAAGGGAAAGAGGAAGAGTCGTTTTCACTATAAAACACTTGATAAGGAATGCCCTCAATCAATTTTGTTCTCAATCAAATCCAATATGATGCTACAACATTTTAGAAATGCAAACTAATATGAAAACTAATCATTAAGATGTACTTTTGGCATTTTCATGTGAATGATGATCAATTCAATGAAAAAACTTGCCCTGCCAACTAACCATTCAGATCAAGGAGATTCAAACAAGCACAAGCACAAGCACAAGCACAAGCAAGCCACGACCAATACAAAGTGGATCTATGTAACAGTATATGTGTCATTCTTCAAGAGAAACTCCTTCGCAACCTGGCCAAAGTATATATCAAAGTGATCACTCAACCCAGGGTCTTCTTACCGATCCTAATGTGGTACGAATCTAACCATGTGAATAGATGTCCTGATGTCGAACATGGCAGAAACCACTCGATTACCGGTCAATAGTGTAAACCGTTAACAAGTGCGAGGGAGATCACCATTAATGTCAATGTTTCCCAAGGTACCCTAGTACATTCCAGTGAATTTGAATGGCTGAGCTGGAATTGAACATCCGTGGATCATCCGATCAGAGGTCAATGATGTAAACCCACTGTCGGACGTGAGGAAGCCTACCATTGAGGCATGCAGGTCCCAAAGTACTAACTAGTTTCTAAGCCTAGTTCTTGGATAATGTGTTGAAGTCGACAGGAATAGACTCGTCGAAGGAGGCCTTGATGTATCCCCCATCAACGACATGAAACAGACACAGAGATGTAATTGGTAGATCAAATGAACATGGACTGACATGGGTTTTGAGGCAAGATATTTGGGATGGCTAACTCTAGAGGCAGATACTTCCCTTGAACACTGAGGCACAACAGCAAAACATGACATGGACCAGAACTTATGCAGTGGATACTGTGGCTTGTGTCGGGTGACCCAAAGGAGTGAAAGGAACTCAAAGGATTGGCTCAGTGCAGAGGTTCAGCGGATTATGATGCGTGCAAATGACAAAGTGCCATGTTCAAGGGCGACTCTAAGAATTGCTGGATAATGTTCTCAAGAGACTGCTTGGCTTGCTCCTTTCAATTTTTCCCCCATCCAGATAGATGAGTACCTCTTTTTGATTTAATGAGCTCGAGGAGGATAACACATGCTCGATATAAATCACCTTTGGTAAGTTCCTCTTCCTTTGTTTAAAGAACTGGAAGAAGTAAGGGTTCGGTTTGTATGGGCCTGTCGATGTTTTCTTTAACGAGTCCAAAGACAGAAAAATCGAAGGTTTTTCATGATTATAGAGTCTGGAAAAACACTTAAAAGAGAACTCTCTCAATTCCTTTTTCATAACGTAGTCCGACGAGACCGAAAAAGAGATAAACTATCACTCAACAGACGTTGTCTTCAAATACTTTAATGAGCATGAAGAGAACAAAGTCACTCGGTAAGCTTTTCATGTTTAGAGAGTCTGAAAAGATCTTAAAGATGACTCCAAGGTTGTCATTTTTCATAATGTTAGTCTCGCGAGGCCAAAAAAGAGATAAATTATCACTTGAAAGACGCCCTTTCAAACCTTTTAATGAATGGGAAAGGAATCAAGATCATTCGACAATATTTTCATGTTTAGAGAGTCTGAAAAGAGCTTAAAGAAGACTCCACAGGGTTCCTTTTTTGTACGTCCATACAGGTCCGAAAAAGAGATAAAAGTTTACCTGGATACATTCTCATGTATTTTCGAGCACGAGAAAGAACAAAGACCAAGCTCGGTATGCCCCCAGCTTGAAAGCTAGTGGCTTAACTCCAGAATGATCATCAAAGGTTGGAGACATGCCCCCCCAAACTTCAATTCATTCACCGACTTTGAGGTTGTCACCAATTTTTGTGCTAGATGAAGAAAAAGGATACAGGTGGATTAACTGAAGGTTCAAAAAACGAGACATAATGAAAGACTTGACTCGGCATCTACGAGATCTGACGAAAGACTCAACTTGAAGGGAAAGGCAATTGTTTCATTCTTTAACGAGCTTGACACAGGTATGCTCAAGGTTCCAGGTTCGATCCCCAGATTGTTGTTTCATTTTTTAATGAGCTTGCTATGGAGAAGAAAACTATGCTCAAAGCCTCTATTTCATTTTTTAATGAGCTTGCTACAGAGAAGAGAAACTATGCTCGTAGCCTCTTCTTGATTATGGCTTCCAAGAGGATAATTCTCTGGAAGGACACCATGTCAAGGGACAAAACTCGGTCATGGATTCCAAGAGATCTTCACTCGATGGAAGATAATCACTCTGGAAGGAACACACATCGAGGGTCTTGGCAGGGGTAAGGATATTAGGCTCCAATAGCCCTACCGAAGAGATCACCATGTCAACTACCGGATCCAAATCATCGGGAGTTGAGGTCATGGGAGACAACGCCACATAATTGACATGCGGCGGGGGTGATACTTCCGTCATATAAGAACCACTTAGGGAGGTAACCCAGTCAGGGCCGATGAATGAAAGTTGATCAATAGTCACAATTTTTCCATCGTGAGGGAAAGATATCACGCAGAAAAGAGTGGACACAATAGCTTTCATGGCATAGACATAATCCCGCCCAAGGAGTAAAGAGAAATCCAAGGGGTCTCGGACTACCATGACATCAATAAAGACAGTTTTCCCTCCCAAATTTACAGGAAACTGAGGAAGGATCCCTAAAGGTTGACTGGTTCTTCTATTAAAAGCTAACAGATTCTGTGTAACCGGCGCAAGACGAGGACAACCCAAAGCATGCCAAGCAACTGAGGACAAAATACTAACAGACGCACCTTCATCTATCAGTGTTTGAGGAACGTCCTGACCACAGACTTGTACTGTAATCTGGAAAGGAATGTGAGAGGGAAGACGAGGTCCAGTTAGCGCACCCCAATCAAAAAGGATGGCCTCATTACTTGAAGGGGGTTTCGCAGGAGAATGAGGAATGCCCCCCAGCACGGTAGAGTCTGTATTAATGAGAAAAACGTGGGCAGTATCGGGTTTACTCTCTAAAGGGAGAGTAGGATCGACCAATGGTGGACTTGGATCGACCACTTTGGCACTCTTCAGAGGAAGAGTGGGATTGACTGAAGATGTAACCGGAGAAACCACTTTGGCACTCTTCAGATGAAGGGTGGGACTGATCGAGAAAGGGACTAGATCAGTCACTTTGTCATTCTTTAACGGAAGAGTGGGATTGACCGATAATGTAATTGGAGCAACCACATTGGCACTCTTCAGATGAAGAGTGGGGTCAACTGATGACAGAACCGGATCGACCACTTGAGTTACACTCTTTTGATGAAGAGTGGTGTTGATCGATGACAGAACTGGATCAGCTACTGGGATTTGTGGTTCAATCAAGGAGGAAGCTAGATTGACCACCTGATCAACCAGACTGACCGAGGATGGAACCAGATTGACCAGTCCATTGAGTAACAATGGGTTGGGGGAAAGATTACGATAACCTTTTGGAAGTTGAAGTTTTTCAAAAAGAGAAGAAGCCTCGTCCATACGAGGACAAAGGTGAGAGTAATGATCACCTTTACATAACATGCAAGGGAACTTGACAGTTTTCTTCTTCTTACCAACCTTAACATCACTAGTTGATAGGGTATCGTCGACATGATCGACATAGGATGATGACGTGGAGGACCACATTTCTAAGACCTGGGTAAGACCGGGGAAATCCCTCAGAAAGTGGTCACCCTTACGAAGGCTGCAAGGGAATTTGGGTTTTGGATTCTTCATTTTAATCTTGTTGATTTCATCAACACTCCCAGTACTATCAACAGTAACCGGTTGCTTAGATCCAACATTAGATGTTGTTGGGGTCTTGGTCCTTTTTGGGCTCTTCTTCTTCTTCTCTTTCCGTTTCTACTTCTTCTGATCAACTTGATTACTTGCTTTAGAGCTTTCACTAGGCGAAGAAGGAGAAATGGAAGGAAAATTAATGGGCGGAGAAGGTGAAAATTCGATGTGAGGTTGATGTGTGGGTGGTGTATTGACATCTAAAGTATTAGGTGCAATTGAAACATTGGGAGGATTCGGGATCACCGGAGTGGAGAACAACCAAACTAGAAATCCAATAGTGAGTCTCGGAGGACTCAGTCTGGCAACATATGGAGGACCAAAGTTTCCAAATGAAGGAAAGGTATAATATTCCTCAGGAGACAGGGTTCCTCCATCAGTACTCCCGGGATTTGACACCATTAACACTGACTCGACCTAAGGTCCACTAAGTAAAACAAACAACACATGCTAAGAATCTGAGAAGCAAATAATCAAACAAACCTTCCTATGATGAAACCACTAGTTGGTGATGAAATCCAATGTCACAAGATCAAAATAGGAAGGGGCAGGGATAGAGCGGGTGGATCAGTTACGTTGGCAAACTGCTTAATGGAATCATGCCTTGGTGCAAGCTTCCACATAGTAATTGTGGATTTAGCCTCCAAGGAGCCCGAGTGAGTTTGACCAACGTCTGTTCCAGGTACAGTGAGACTTCCCTTCACTTTCACCTTGTGTGAGACCCTAAAGATTGTGGCTACTAAGGTCACCAATTCGTAGTTATCCCCTGGGCAGGTACAGTCGACAGTCCAGTCGGAACGTATGGGTAGGATAACAAGTCCAAAATCAACTTGAAAGGATTCCACGCAGTAATTGTGGATTTACCTTCCAATGACACCCAATATACAATCCAACCACTACAAACAGTTGGGCCACGCTGGGATAATCTTTGTAACTCACCTGAATGCGACCTCATGCATAACCCCTGTGTGAGAGGGGGATCCCAGCAAGCTAATACGACAATTGGATTTTACTCTCCCTACCGCAAGATACTAAGTTTGTTTGATAGCTTTGGAAAGTTATCCTTTCAACCTATTCCAAATCCCTACACCTTAAACGAATGTAGGTTTGCTAACAAAGATGAAAAAAGTCTGATAAATTTTAGTTAAGAGTTGATTTTAGTGCCTATTGTTTACTCAGAGGGTGTACGAAAGTGAAACTGATGGAATGAGGACTTGATTCCCAAAAATATGCATGAAATATGATAAGCAATCGTTTCTTTTCAATGAACACCTATTTAAGGGAAAGAGGAAGAGTCGTTTTCACTATCAAACACTTGATAAGGAATGCCCTCAATCAATTTTGTTCTCAATCAAATCCAATATGATGCTACAACATTTTAGAAATGAAAACTAATATGCAAACTAATCATTAAGATGTACTTTTGGCGTTTTCATGCGAATGATGATCAATTCAATGAAAAAACTTGCCCTGCCAACTACCCTTTCAGATCAAGGAAATTCAGACAAGCACAAGCAACACACACTTTTGCAATCATAAAAGAGAAGGAAAACCAAAAACACAAACGGAAGGAGAAAGAGATTGGATCATATGACCTTAAAGAACCAAATGAGAAGAGTTACAGACTTCTAATGTCCTTAAGTAGAGTTCCCGCTCAGTCCGATAGGAGAGGAGAAAACATTGGATCGATTTCAAGCTCTCAACAGCAAAAACTCAAAAATAATGAAGAAGGGCATAAAATCTGAACAAAAAGGTGTTTACTTCTCAGGAGGAGGGATGTAAAAGGTCAAAAGAAGGAGCATTAAATCACAAAGCAACTCAGCAAACAACAACAGGGTTTTTAACCTCAAAAAATGTAAGTTTTCGAAAGGGATTTTGTGCAAAAAGGGATGGCTCTCTGGTATAAGGGCCATAGGAGAATTATGAAGCTCTGTTCAAGCTCTGTCCAGCAGCTTAAGGGAGCACTGGCACTCCGCTAATATGGGTATAGGGGCGCCAGGCTCAAAAACTCACAAAAATGTCCAAAAAACCCTAAATTTTGATCAAATTTTGATAGGCAAGCTGAGTGTGATGGGGTAAAGAGTCAATAAGCAAGTGCAATGAGATATGAAAGGGTGAACAAGGCCTAAGAACAATAAAAGGTTAATACAAGGTTCATGAGGAGAAACCAAAACTGAAAAGTTCAGATTCGTTCCCCAGTGGAGTCACCAGTTTCTGTTGTAGGAAAATCTCCCTGCGGACAGGTAGATCTCCTCAAAGAGATAGACTCTTAACTCTAAGATAGAAAGTGCTTATCATGGTCACTGACTTCCTCTTAGATATAGGTTTACTAGTGTATGAGAAGGAAGGAAAGAGGAGTACCTTTAATCGACGTCTGTCCCTGCATGCTCCGAGTTGAGCTCCAATCTTTCGCTCCTCGGTGAATCTTGTAGACAAACAAAGTACGACCACTTCCTACTCTATCAAGGTTAGCCCTAAATAGATATATCTACTAAAGAGACAAATTCATGTGGGATTGAACACGAATTAGAAAGAAGCAGGCCAAGCAAATCATATTAATGAGGACAAAACATTACTTACAGCAGTAGATGGATTACAGCAGTCCCGTCAAGTCCTCCTTGTCTATCCCTTGCTCAAAAGATCCACGATCAGAATGAATATAGCTTCACCAATTGATCCCTATGAGATCATAGGTCTCTTTCTTCAAAATCACCTCTGTTCTAGCACAACTTATGAGATCATAAGTCTGGTGTAATTCTCCAATTCCATCCCCTTTTCACCATGAGAGAGATTTCTTATATAGGTTTAAAGAGGCTTTAACCACTTGAGATATCCTTGGGGAAGTTGAGGATTTTCCTCCTTCAGTTGAGGATCTGCCCTAAGATCATGAATTGATTGAGGATTCGAACTCAACTGACCTCTAAGAACAAATGGATCCTTCCCCCATTCATCTCAGCCACTTAACCACTACCCAGATTAGACAGCGCTCCCTCAAAAGGGGCATCAGGGTGAGATAGCGCTCCCTACTAGGCTTAAGGGGGGTTCCATCACTCCTAAAGTCAATAGCACTCCCCCAGAAGGGTCAAGGAATCTTTATAATGCTCCCTAGCAGTGTGAGGGGGGGCGCCAGCACTCCCAGAAGAGGTATAGGGGAGCGCTCCCCTCCAAAAACCTAGTTTTTTCAATTTTTTCAAATGGAAAAAGGTTTATGACTTCAGCTAAGAATTCCTCCTCTTCCAAATCAGGTGTTTGAGGTATTGTAAGTGTCTCCTTAGAGTCATCATCATGGCAGTATGCTTTGCTTGACATTTGTGACACTTGTGAATCAACATGCGACACTTGTGAACAATATGTGACACTTGCGACAGTTGTGAGCAATGTGAGACACTTGCAACACTTGTGATGATGACACTTGTGACACCATCGANGACTTCAGCTAAGAATTCCTCCTCTTCCAAATCAGGTGTTTGAGGTATTGTAAGTGTCTCCTTAGAGTCATCATCATGGCAGTATGCTTTGCTTGACATTTGTGACACTTGTGAATCAACATGCGACACTTGTGAACAATATGTCTTACTTGCGACAGTTGTGAGCAATGTGAGACACTTGCAACACTTGTGATGATGACACTTGTGACACCATCGAAGTGAGTAAATTTGATGTGTAATAGATTGGCCCCCAAAGTATGAAGTTAGAAGATAAGGAATGATAACAGAAATGCTTTGTAGACTTTCAAGAAAGGGTATAGATGCAGAAAACCTGACAGAAGCTGCACACAAACATCCAACAAATATTATGACATGTTTCAAAACCCAAGGCATGCATACCTATGCTTGGGTTATCAAGACTTGCAAGATATGGCCGCCATAAAATACACTGCGGATCCATAATTGTATTGACAAAAAGGTATAGCCACTGAGAATACATTGTGGATCTATACTCCTATGACCTAAACTGATCGTAGCCACGAAGAATACACAGTGGATCTACGAGATGACAAGACATAGCCACGACCAATATAAAGTGGATCTATGTAACAGTATATGTGTCATTATTCAAGAGAAACTCCTTCGCAATCTGGGAAAAGTATATATCAAAGTGATCAATCAACCCAGGGTATTCTTACCGATCCCAATGTGGTACGAATCTAACCATGTGAATAGATGTCCAGATGTCGAACATGGCAGAAACCACTCGATTACCAGTCAATAGTGTAAACTGTTAACAAGTGCGAGCGAGATCACCATTAATGTCAATGATTCCCAAGGTACTCTAGTACATTCCAACGAATGTGAATGGATGAGCTGGATTCAAACATTCGTGGAATCATCCGATTAGAGTTCAATGGTGTAAACCCACTGTCAGACGTGAGGAAGCCTGCCATTGAGGCATGCAGGTCCCAAAGTACTAACTGGTTTCTAAGCCTAGTTCCCGGATAATGTGTTGAAGTCGACAGGAATAGACTCGTCGAAGGAGGGCCTTGATGTATCCCCCATCAACGNTAACTGGTTTCTAATCCTAGTTCCCGGATAATGTGTTGAAGTCGACAGGAATAGACTCGTCGAAGGAGGGCCTTGATGTATCCCCCATCAACGACATGAAACAGACACAGAGATGTAATTGGTAGATCAAATGAACATGGACTGACATGGGTTTTGAGGAAAGATATTTGGGATGGCTGACTCTAGAGGCGGATACTTCCCTTGAACACCGAGGCACAACAGCAAAACGTGACATGGAACAGAACTTATACAGTGGATACTGTGACTTGAGTCGGGTGACCTAAAGGAGTGAAAGGAACTCAAAGGATTGTCTTAGTGTAGAGGTTCAGCGGATTATGATGTGTGCAAATGACAAAGTGTCGTGTTCAAGGGCAACTCTAAGAATTGTTGGATAATGTTCTCAAGAGACTGCTTGGCTTTCTCCTTTCAATTTTTCCCCCATCCAGATAGATGAGTACCTCTTTTTGATTTAATGAGCTCAAGGAGGATAACACATGCTCGATATAACTCACCTTTGGTAAGTTCCTCTTCCTTTGTTTAACAAACTGGAAGAAGTAAGGGTTCGGTCCCGTATGGGCCTGTCAATGTTTGCTTTAACGAGTCCAAAGACAGAAAACTCGAAGGTTTTTCATGATTATAGAGTCTGGAAAAACACTTAAAAGAGAACTCTCTCGTTTCTTTTTTCGTAACGTAGTCTGATGAGACCGAAAAAGAGATAAACTATCACTCAATAGACGTTGTCTTCAAATACTTTAACGAGCGTAAAGAGAACAAGGTCGCTCGATAATATTTTCATGTTTAGAGAGTCTGAAAAGATCTTAAAGATGACTCCAAGGTTGTCCTTTTTCGTAATGTTAGTCTCCCAAGGCCGAAAAAGAGATACATTATCACTCGAAAGATACCCTTTCAAACCTTTTAACGAATGGGAAAGGAAGCAAGATCATTTGGCAATATTTTAATGTTTAGAGAGTCTGAAAAGTGCTTAAAGAAGACTCCAAGGGGTTCCTTTTTTGTATGTCCATATAGGTCTGAAAAAGAGATAAAAGTTTACCCAGACACATTCTCATGTATTTTCGAGCACGAGAAAGAACAAAGACTAAGCTTGGTATGCCCCCAGCTTGAAAGCTAGTGGCTTAACTCCAGACTGATCATCAAAGGCTAGAGACATGCCCCCCCAAGCTTCAATTCATTCACCGACTTTGAGGTTGTCACCAATTTCTATGCTAGATGGAGAAAAAGGATACATGTGGATGAACTAAAGGTTCAAAAAATGAGACCTAATGAAAGACTCGACTCGACATCTATGAGATCTGAAGAAAGACTCAACTTGAATGGAAAGGCAATTGTTTCATTTTTTAACTAGCTTGACACAGGAAAAGAACTATGCTCAAGGTTCCAGGGTCGATCCCCAGATTTTTGTTTCATTTTTTAACAAGCTTTCTACAGAGAAGAAAACTATGCTCAAAGCCTTTGTTTCATTTTTTAATGAGCTTGCTACAGAGAAGAGAAAATCTGCTCGTAGCCTCTTCTTGATTATCGCTTCCAAGAGGATAATGCTCTAGAAGGACACCATGTCAAGGGACAAAACTCGGTATTGGCTTCCAAGAGATCTTCACTGGATGGAATATAATCACTCTGGACGGAACACACATCGAGGGTCTTGGCAGGGGTAAGGATATTAGGCTCCAATAGCCCTACCGAAGAGATCACCATGTCAACTACCGGATCCAAATCATCAAGAGTTGAGGTCATGGGAGACAACGCCACATAATTGACATGCAGCGAAGGTGATACTGCCGTCATATAAGAACCACATAGGGAGGTAACCCAGTCAGGGCCGATGAATGAAAGTTGATCAATAGTCACAATTCTTCCATCATGAGGGAAAGATATCACGCGAAAAAGAGTGGATACAATAGCTTTCATGGCATAGAAACAATCCCGCCCAAGGAGTAAAGCGAAATCCAAGGGGTCTCGGACTACCATAACATCAATAAAGACAGTTTTCCCTCCCAAAGTTACAGGAAACTAAGGAAGGATCCCTAAAGGTTGATTGGTTCTTTTGTTAAAATCTAACAGATTCTGTGTAATCGGTGCAAGCTGAGGACAACCAAAAGCATGCCAAGCAACTGAGGACAAAATACTAATGGAGGCACCTTCATCTATTAGTGTTTGAGGAATGTCCCGACCATAGACCTATACTGTAATATGGAAAGGAATGTGAGAGGGAAGACGAGGTCCAGTTAGCGCACCTCAATCAAAAAGGATGGCCTCATTACTTGGAGGGGGTTTCGCAGGAGAATGAGGAATGCCCCCTATCACGGTAGAGTCTGTATTAACAAGAAAAACGTGGGTAGTATCAGGTTTAATCTCTAAAGGGAGAGTAGGATCGACCAATGGTGGACTTGGATTGATCCGAAATCGGATTCAGAAGCCTGTCAGGGCATGAAAAATGCTCAAAAATGAAAGTGCTCGGAATCCAACAAAACCAACACCATTGCATCCAGCTCGTCTTCCCTATTCCAGCGGTATATTTAATTGTCAAATGGACTCCGTATGCGAAAGCTATCGCGTTCTGATCGGAAGCCCAAACAGGTAAA
This sequence comes from Picea mariana, assembly GCA_032191745.1. Lineage (NCBI taxonomy): Eukaryota > Viridiplantae > Streptophyta > Pinopsida > Pinales > Pinaceae > Picea > Picea mariana. Next base: position 7,206 of record JASDQU010031148.1, on the reverse strand, counting down.
AAGTCAAAGATCAACTGGTCAAAAAGTCAACACTGATGTCATCATGTTGACTGTGCAGGAGATGACGTGGCACTCTCTGGCTGATGGTGATTGGACAGGTTTTGCTGATTGGACAGACATGTGGCAGGCAATTGGACCAGTCAATGGTTGACAAGTGGCATTTGTCCGTCAAATGGGAAAGTGCCATGTGGCCCAGTCATGGGCAGCCACGTGGCACCCAGTCAAAGTCAAAGTGGCAGGTTTAAAAAAATTTGGGGGTCCATGGGTTTTGAACCCATGACCAACCACTAAGCCTAAGCGCCTTCACTTTAGTCCTGTAACCAATGCACCACATTATTTTATGTTATTAAAACCCACAATATTAATTATATTGTATGGTATTGTGCATAAAGGAGGAGAGGGGCCAGCGCTTAGCCCTTTGGGCTAAGCGCTTGGCCATATGGAGTCCATATAACTATGCCAAAGGAGTGTGCGACCAAGACTAAGGGGATTAAGCCCGTTTGTAACTATTATATGGTTATAAAGTGGTTTTTTCAACCAATTTTGGGTTTTTTAATAATGTTTAGCCCATTTTTAATGTAATTAACTCATTTTTAAGGGTTATTGGGCATTTTTAGAGCCTAAATTCGTGGAGGAAGTTGGAGATGGACAACTAACTCCCCCACTATTTAACCAAGGCCATCCTGAGGCCAAGGGGACATCTTTTGGGGAATTCAGAGTAGAATGATGCTAAGGAAAAGCCAGGCCAAAGAGAGTTTGAGGCATAGGAGCTGTTGAGGAGGAGATGCTGTCGCACGATTTCTGAGAGCTCGGGACATCCGTTTCAGGTGCCGTTTTTTGTGCAAGATTCTAGAGATCTGGGAGAACATGAACAGATCAGTCTAGAATCCATTTGGCATTGTAAAGATGTACTAATAATCTTTCGAACAGAAATAAAGAAGCCTCCCTCACAGAGAAAAGGCCCGGAGACGTAGGCAAAGTTGTGCCGAACTCCGTTATCAACCTGTGCATTATGGTTTGTTGTTTTTCTTTGCATTTCAGATCTGCATATATGTCTATGGCTGTATAGTTCATTTTCTTTTATCATTCTTTTGCTAAGTTTCCCAATGGTCATTAATTCATGCAAATAAAAAAACTCAACCATAAGTCATTCGAAAAATCCTGACGGATCAGATCGACCACTTTGGCACTCTTCAGAAGAAGAGTGGGATTGTCTGGGGATGTAACCGAAGCAACCACTTTCGCACTCTTCGGATGAAGGGTGGGACTGACCGACAAAGGGACTGGATCAGTCACTTTTTCATTCTTTAACAGAAGAGTGGGATTGACCAATAATGTAACTGGAGCAACCACATTGGCACTCTTTGGATGAAGGGTGGGGTCGACCGATGACAGAACTGGATCGACCACTTGAGTTACACTCTTTTGATGAAGAGTCATGCTGGTCAATGACGGAACTAAATCAACTACTGGGATTTGTGGTTCAATCGAGGAGGCAGCTAGATTGACCACCTGATCAACCAGACTGACCAAGGATGGAACTGGATTGACCATTCCATCGACTAACGATGGGTTGGGGTAAAGATTACGATAACCTTTTGGAAGTTGAAGTTTTTCCAAAAGAGAAGAAGCCTCGTCCATACGAGGACAAAGGTGAGAGTAATGATCACCTTTACATAACATGCAAGGGAACTTGACATTTTTCTTCTTCTTACCAACCTTAACATCACTATTTGGCGGGGTATCGTCGACATGACCGACAAAGGATGATGACGTGGAGGAACACATTTCTAAGACCTAGGTAAGACCGGGGAAATCCCTCATAAAGTGGTCACCATTACAAAGGCTGCAAGGGAATTTGGGTTTTGGATTATTCATTTTAATTATGTTGATTTCATCAACACTCCCAGTACTATCAACAGTAACTAGTTGCTTAGAGCCAACATCAGATGTTGTTGGGGTCTTGGTCCTTTTCGGGTTCTTCTTCTTCTTCTCTTTCTGTTTCTTCTTCTTCTAATCAACCTGATTACTTGCTTTAGAGCTTTCACTAGGTGAAGAAGGATAAATGGAAGGAGACTTAATGGGTGGAGAAGGTGAAAATTCGATGTGAGGTTGATGTGTGGGTGGTGTATTGACATCTAAAGTATTAGGTGCAATTGAAACATTGGGAGGATTCGGGATCACCGGAGTGGAGAACAACCAAACTGGCAATCCAATAGTGAGTCCCGGAAGACTCAGTGTGGCAACATATGGAGGACCAAAGTTTCCAAATGAAGGAAAGGTATAAGGTTCCTCAGGAGACGAGGTTAGTCCATTGGTACTCCCAGGATTTGATGCCATTAACATTGACTCGACCTACGGTCCACTAAGTAAAACAAACAACACACGCTAAGAATCTAAGCAAACAATCAAACAAACCTTCCTACGATGAAACCACTAGTTGGTGATGAAATCCAACGTCGCGAGATCAAAATAGGAAGGGGCGGGTATACAGCGGATGGATCAGTTACGTTGGTGACCTGCTTAACGGACTTACGCCTTGGTGCAAGCTTCCACGCAGTAATTGTGGATTTACCCTCCAAGGAGCTCGAGTGAGTTTGGCCAACGTCTGTTCCAGGTACAGTGAGACTTCCCTTCACCGTCACCTTGTGTGAGACACTAAAGATTGTGGTTACTAAAGTCACCAATTCATAGTCAGCCCCTGGGCGGGTACAGTCGACAGTCCAGTCGGAACATATGGGCAGGATAACAAGTCTGAAATCAAATTGAAAGGCTTCCACGCAGTAATTGTGGATTTACCTTCCAGTGACCCCCAGTATACAGTCCGACCACTACAAACAGTTGGGCCACGGAGGGATAATCTCCGTAACTCACCCGAATGCGACCTCATGCATAACCCCTGTGTGAGAGAGGGATCCCAGCAAGCAAATACGACAATTGGATTTTACTCTCCCTACCGCAAGATACTAAGTTTGTTTGATAGCTTTGGAAATTTATCCTTTCAACCTATTCCAAAGCCCTACACCTTAAACTAATGTAGGTTTGCTAACAAAGATGAAACAGTCTGATAAATTTTACTTAAGTGTTGATTTTAGTGGTTGTTGTTTACTCAAAGGGTGTACGAAAGTGAAACTAATGGAATGAGGACTTGATTCCCAAAAATATGCATGAAATATGATAAGCAATCGTTTCTTTTCAATGAACACCTATTTAAGGGAAAGAGGAAGAGTCATTTTCACTATCAAACACTTGATAAGGAATGCCCTCAATCAATTTTGTTCTCAATCAAATCCAATATGATGCTACAACATTTCAGAAATGCAAACTAATATGCAAACTAATCATTAAGATGTACTTTTGGCATTTTCATGCGAATGATGATCAATTCAATGAAAAAACTTGCCCTGCCAACTACCCTTTCAGATCAATGAGATTCAGACAAGAAAAAGCAACACACCCTTTTGCAATCAAACAAGAGAAAGAAAACCAAAAACACAAACGGAAGGAGAAAGAGATTGGATCAGATGACCTTAAAGAACTAAATGAGAAGAGTTACAGACTTCTAATGTCCTTCAGTAGAGTTCCCGCTCAGTCGGATAGGAGAGGAGAAAACATTGGATCGATTTCAAGCTCTCAACAGCAAAAACTAAAAAATAATGAAGAAGGGCATAAAATCTGAACAAAAAGGTGTTTACTTCTCAGGAGGAGGGATGTAAAAGGTCAAAAGAAGGAGCATTGAATCACAAAGCATCTCAGCAAACAACAACAGGGTTTTTAACCTCAAAAAATGCAATTTTTCGAAGGGATTTTGTGCAAAAAGGGCTGGCGCTCTGGTATAAGGCCCGTAGGAGCATTATAAAGCTCCGTCCAGCATCTTAAGGGAGCGCTAGCACTCTAATAATATGGGTATAGGGGCGTCAGGCTCAAAAACTCACAAAATGTCCAAAAAACCCTAAATTTTGATCAAATTTTGACAGGCAAGCTGAGTGTGATGGGGTAAAGAGTCAATCATAAAGTGCAATCAGATATGAAGGGGTGAACAATGCCTAAGAACAATCAAATATTAATACAAGGTTTATGAGGAGAAACCAAAACTGAAAAGTTCAGATTCGTTCCCCAGTGGAGTCACCAGTTTCTATTGTAGGAAAATCTCCCTGTGGACAGGTAGATCTCCTCAAAGAGATAGACTCTTAACTCTAAGACAGAAAGTGCTTATCATGGTCACTGACTTCCTTTTAGATCTAGGTGGAATAGTGTATGAGAAGGAAGGAGAAGAGGAGTACCTTTAATCGACGTTTGTCCCTGCACGCTCCGAGTTGAGCTCCAATCTTTCGCTCCTCGGTGAGTCCTGTAGACAAACAAAGTACGACCACTTCCTAATCTATCAAGGTTAGCCCTAAATAGATCTATCTACTAAAGAGACAAATTCATGTGGGATTGAACACGAATTAGAAAGAAACATGCCAAGAAAATCGTATTAATGAGGACAAAACATTACTTACAGCAGTAGATGGATTGCAGCAGTCCCGTCAAGTCCTCCTTGTCTATCCCTTGCTCAAAATATCCACGATCAGAATGAATATAGCTTCACCAATTGATCCCTATGATATAAAAGGTCTCTTGCTTCAAAATCACCTTTGTTCTAGCACCACTTATGAGATCATAAGTCTGGTGTAATTCTCCAATTCCATCCCCTTTTCACCATGAGAAAGCTTGCTTATATAGGTTTAGAGAGGCTTTAACCACTTGAGATATCCTTGGGGAAGTTGAGGATTTGCCTCCTTCAGTTGAGGATCTTCCCTAAGATCATGAATTGATTGAGTATTCGAACTCAACTGACCTCCAAGAACGAATGGATCCTTCCCCCATTCATCTCAACCACTTAACCACTGCCCAAATTAGACAGCGCTCCCTCAAAAGGGGCATAAGGGCGCTATAGCGCTCCCTACTAGGCTTAAGGGGGGCACCAATGCTCCTAAAGTCAATAGTGCTCCCCCGGAAGGGTGAAGGGAGCTTTATAACACTCCCTAGCAGTGTGAGGGTGAGCGCCAGCACTCCCAGAAGAGGTATAGGGGAGTGCTCCCCTCCAAAAACCTAGTTTTTTCATTGTTTTTAGATGGCAAAAGGTTTATGACTTCAGCTAAGCATTCCTCCTCTTCCAAATCAGGTGTTTGAGGTATTGTAAGTGTCTCCTTAGTGTCGTCGTCATGTCAGTATGCTTTTCTTGATATTTGCGACACTTGTGAATCAACATGCGACACTTGTGAACAATATGCGACACTTGCGACAGTTGTGAGCAATGTGCGACACTTGCGACAATTGTGAGCAATGTGCGACACTTACAACACTTGTGATGATGACACTTGCGACACCATAAAAGTGAATAAATTTGATGTGTAACACCCTTCCCATGATAACCTACCGTGATGTTGTTCACATTTTTATATCCATACCTTCATCCAATCAAGATTGTTAGCAATGTATAAATGTAGTTCATCCCACACTCAACCAGTTGCAATGAAAAAAATATAAATTAGTAAGAATAATTAATAATAATAATTGATGGAGGTATAATATAAATTGAAGAAATACAATATAAATAAAAATCAAATAATATAATACCTTTCACTTTCCTCATTTTACCATTCCCGGTCAAGACCTCCACTTCTGATATTTTGACGTTATTGACACCCCAAATGCAATGCATATTAATTTTCCTCCCTAAATCAGGAAGATAATCACTAATATACACTAACGTTTGATATACCATATACCCCTCCACCATAGAACCCTCGGGACGTGCTCTTTGTCTAACTAAAGCCTTCAATAACTTCAAGTGTCTCTCCACCATCCACATTGACCGTGTGTGTACAGGTCCACACAGTTCAATCTCCTCGACCTGGTGTATGAGGTAGTGTTCTTGTGCATTGAAAAATGCTGGAGGTAGATACTTTTGCATTGCACACATTAAACGAGGAAGTTATCTCTTCCAATATTTTATGTCTTCCTTATGGATTTCTTTAGATGACAACCACCTACAAATGTTATGAGAAAAAAATATGTTTCAACAAAGACAATATTGTATACATGAATATTACAAGTAAAACACATGTCATCAAAAACTTCTACAAAATTTTTATTACATATAAATAATAGTATGTGATTCATCTGTCGTTATTTACCTCATGTATTTTCCAAGGCTGTATATAACTTGTTTTACGTTGTTTTCAAAGTTGTCGGGCAAAGATAGAGGTAGCACATACTGTAACAAAACAATGGCACATTAATAAATTTCTAATTTCATATTAACAATATATTTACAAAATTTAAAAATATTACATCGATTCTTACCAATACATAACAAATATACAAAAGAAATTACCTTGATGAAGGTATTCCAGTCATGAATTTTTAACCTACCAAATTCACCTTTCTTTGTTAATATATTCTTGATGTTTGAAGCAAATCCTGTTGGAAATCTAATTTTTTGAATGATCTCTTTTACAACATTGCTTTCATCTTCTTTAAATAACCATGGGAGGCTATTTCGATCGACTCCATTAGTCCTATTTAAATCAATAATATTTAGAATTGCATGATTGGCTTCTTGAATGTTAGTACAAATTTTAGAAATTTTTTCTTTGTCACGCCTTCCATTTAAGATTCTCCACAAAATTTATGTTATGTTCTTCCCGAAATGCATTCTATCGAACAAATGAGTTATTTCTAGTTGCTCATAGTAGGGCAACCTACTAAATTGTTTGGGGAAACTTTTCATTCCTCATGGAAGAAGATCAATTCCTTGATGACCAACTATATGTTACATAAATGAAATTAACACAACAATTGTTAGATTATACACATTAGACATGAGAATTAAACACAATTAAAAAATGTAATATATTGCATACGATGATGAAGATTGACTTACATTGACGATTTGATCTATTATATTCCAACTTCCATAGGTGTGGTGTCATTGTTCGTGGTTTTATCCCACTCTACTCTTTACCATTGAAAATATGTTTATCAGTATTTCGATACCTATGGTTCTTAGGGAGAAATTTCCTATATTCATCAAACACCTCCTTTCCTAAACTTCTTGAACAACGAGATCTCATCCTAGGACCACAAATTGGGCATGCAAATTTACCTTTTGTTTGCAAACCTAGAAGATAAGCATCAATGGCAGCATTAGTTATATAA
>JASDQU010031146.1:3444-21964 GCA_032191745.1 Picea mariana | reverse complement strand
ATAAGTTGTACAACATTCTGCACCCCCATCTCCTCAACTACTTCATCCAAAAGACGAAATAGTAAATGTGCATATTTCACTTGATCAGATGCATCCACTGATTTAAGGAACATAGTTCCTTTAGGGCAAGCAATAAGGAAGTTGAGAATGGTGCAAGATCGTTGATGAGTCCATCCATCAGACATGATTGTACACCTTGTTTTAGACCATGACTCCTTGAACTCTATGAGATTTTCATGTACTCTTTCAACTTCATTTTTAAAAGATGCCCCTTAATATCCTCATAACCAGGTCCCTTGAAGCCCGAAGCACATGAAGCTATAGCATCCAACATAGGTTGATAATAAACAGACTTTGCAGCATTGAAAGGTATGTCTGCATCATACCGCCACCTAGCAATGCATTCCCAAGCAGCCTCCCTTTCTATTTTCTTCTATTTGGCATCAATAGTGGGTTGAGCACTAGGGATAGTGCGGGATACAAAAATGACTCAAGTTTACCACCAGGCCTTTTGGATGTTGATGCACCAGCACTACTTCCACCAACATGTTCTTCCCCAGGATTGTTTCTTTGGCTAGGATTGGTATAAGGATCACGCCCAGGGATTAGGAAAGCAAAGGATTCCTCAAAACTAGGAATTCTATCTTGAAGATCACTCTAAAATTGAGTTTCACTACTACTTTTCCCCACCTCTTTTCAAACCTTCTTATTCTTGGCTTTATTTGCTTGATAGGCATCAAGATGGCCCTGCATCTCAACTTTTAGTTCATCGGGAATTTCCTTGAATGGTTTTATATTCCCCCTTGCATGGGTTAAATGTTGCTTGATCCTAGTAATACTTCCTCCACCAACCTCCTTTTGGCAAAAATTACAAACCATTTTCCCATCAATCAATTAATGAACCCATATTGGATCCCTCCTCTTTACGAACAATGGAAACAAATACAAATCTACAAATAAAAATACTAAGTTTTTTAATTGCTAGGAGAAAACAACAATAATTTTAAGGAGAGTAATCACTATGGGTTTTGGAAGTATGGGTTTTGGGAGTAACTACATAGTTTACATACCTTGAAATCTGCCCAAAAAAACTAGTTCCAAAAATGCCCAAGAAAACTCGTCTAAGTCTACTCCAAATCAGCTCTAACTCTGCTCCAAATATGCTCCAAATCTAGTCCAAGAAACTCAGCAAAAGAACTCTCCAAATGAGCCCAACAATCAACTCTTCAAATCAACCTAGCAACCTCTCTAAATGAAGCCAACAATCAGCTCTTCAAATCAGCCTAGCAACCTCTCTAAATGAAGCCAACAATCAGCTCTTCAAATCAGCCTAGCAACCTCTCCAAATCAGCCCTGCAATCAGCTCTCTAAAATCAACAAAAACCCTTAGCTCACAAACTCAAGAGAATCCAAATGAATAGTGTGAGTGAAATAGAGGGGGTGGGGTTGTTTTTATAGGTTTATTAGGGACTCTAGACATTTCTAGAACCTTCCATTGCATGCCCCTTTTTTATTTTTATTTTTAATTTGCAAATCTGCTCACTTTTTCGTCCATACGACAGTTGCACTGAACCGGCCGGTTTGAGAAAAAAAACTAATTCCGTACGGAACCGGTCATGGGCGGTTTGAATCACCGGTTTTTCCAGTGACCTGGTCGTACCGGCCGGTTTTACTAGTTTTGGTCTGGTTCTGGCAACATTGCTTGGGACTTTATGGATTTCCTACAAGATTTTATCAAAGTTATTTACATACTAAAGGACACAACAAAGATGGTGGAGGAAACTGGGGCTGCAAACAAACTAGGAGGAGGTATAAATCAATGTTACCAAAACCGGACCTGAATCAGTAAAACCGACTGGTTCGACCAGGTCACTGGCAAAACCGGTTCAAACCGGTGATTCAAACCACCCATGACCAGTTTCGTATGGAACCGGTTTTTTTTCTCAAACAGGTCGATTTTGTACAGCCATCATAATACGGAACCGGTTTTCTTTCTCAAACCGATCGATTTTGTACAACCATCGTACAGACGGAAAAGTGAGCAGATTGGCAAATTTTAAAAAATAAAAATAAAAAAGGGGCATGCAATGGAAGGTTCTAGAAATGCCTAGAACCCCTAATAAACCTATAAAAGCAACCCCACCCCCTCTATTTCACTCACACTATTCATTCGGGTACTCTTGATTTTGTGAGCTAAGGGTTTTTGTTGATTTTAGAGAGCTTATTACAGGGTTGATTTGGAGAGGTTGTTAGGCTGATTTGAAGCGCTGATTGTTGGGCTCATTTAGAGAGTTCTCTTGTTGAGTTTCTTGGAGCATATTTGGAGAAGACTTGGAGCTGATTTGGAGCAGACTTGGACGAATTTTCTTGGGCAGATTTGGAGCTGGTTTTTGGGGGCATATTTCAAGGTATGTAAACTATGCAGTTACTCCCAAAAACCATAGGGATTACTCTCCTTAAAATTATTGTTGTTTTCTCCTAACAATCAAAAAAGCATAGGGCTTTTATTTGCAGATTTGTATTTGTTTCCATGGCTCTTAAAGAGAAAAGGGATCCAGCATGGGTTCAATGTCAATTGATTGATGGGAAAATGGTTTGTAATTTTTGCGAAAAAGAGGTTGGTGGGGGAGGTATTAATAGGATCAAGCAACATTTAGCCCATGCAAGGGCGAATATAAAACCATGCAAGAAGTTCCCGATAAACTAAAAGCTGAGATGCAGGGCCATCTTGATGCCTATCAAGCAAATAAAGCCAAGAATAAGAAGGTTTGAAAAGAGGTGGGGAGAAGTAGTAGTGGAACTCAATTTTAGAGTGATCTTCAAGATAGAATTCCTAGTTTTGAGGAATCCTCTGCTTTCCCAATCCCTGGGCGTGATCCTTATACCAATCCTAGCCAAAGAAACAATCCTGGGGAAGAACATGTTGGTGGAAGTGGTGTTGGTGCATCAACATCCAAAAGGCCTAGTGCTCAACCCACTATTGATGCCAAATGGAAGAAGATAGAAAGGGAGATTGCTTGGGAACGCATTGTTAGGTGGTGGTATGATGCAAACATACCTTTCAATGCTACAAGGTTTGTTTATTATCAACCTATGTTGGATGATATAGCGTCATGTGGTCTGGGCTTCATGGGACCTCGTTATGAGGATATTAGGGGGCATCTTTTAAAAAATGAAGTTGAAAGAGTACAGGAATACCTCATAGAATTCAAGGAGTCATGGTTTAAAACAGGGTGCACAATCATGTCTGATAGATGGACTGATCAGCGATCCCGCCCCATTCTCAACTTCCTTATTGCTTGCCCTAAAGGAACTATGTTCCTTAAATCAGTGGATGCATCTGATCAAGTGAAAGATGCACATTTACTATTTCGTCTTTTGGATGAAGTAGTTGAAGAGGTTGGGGTGCAGAAAGTTGTACAACTTATCACAGATAATGCCTCAAATTATGTTGCAGCTAGAAGGATGTTAGAGGAAAATCATTGTACCATTTGGTGGACTCCATGTGCAGCCCATTGTTTGGACCTCATGCTTGAGGATATTGGGAAAATTGAATGGGTGAAAAACACAATGGAACAAGGTAAAAGCATAACAAGGTACATTTACAACCACACATGGGTTTTGACCCTTATGAGAAAAAACATTAATGGAAAAGAGCTTGTYAGATCAATATCACACGTTTTGCAACGAATTTTCTTACGTTGCAATCCATGATCGACCAAAATGCCAACCTGAGGAAGATGTTCTCTTGTGATGARTGGAATTCATCTCTATGGAGCAAGAAGGATGATGGCAAAGAGATTGTTGAAAAAGTGTATGAGAAAGCATTTTGGAAAAGGGCAGAGGAGATAGTGTTATTTAGTGCGCCTCTTGTGAAAGTCTTGAGAATGGTGGATGGTGATAAACCAGCCATRGGTTTTATTTATGAGGCCATGGATCAAGCCAAAGAGGCAATAAAGGAAGCATATCAAGGTWAAATACAAAAGTATGTTCCTTTGTGGAGAATCATTGATGAAAGATGGAATAAACAACTCCATCGGCCTTTACATGTTGCAGGATATTACTTGAATCCTAGGTAAGTAGTAAGTAATTTCAAATTTTTTAAGATATATTATTAAATTTTAATTGCAAATGTTTAAAACTTATCTGAAGTTTCAAACTCATTGACTCTTGACTCTTTGAAAGGTACCATTACACAATATTTTGAAGCGAATGGGGAGGTAAAAGAAGGATTATACAAATGCATTGAGCACATGGTCCCTCGTTCCAACAAACAAGATGAGATACACAGCAAACTCTTGCATTTCAATGAGAGTATTGGTACCTTTGGCATGGCTATGGCTCTTCGAAGTAGAGCAAAAATTAAGTCAAACTTTCAAACTCTTTTGCTAAATCTTCTTTGTCTTTACATGTAGCTTATTGGTGGCAGCAATTTGGTAGCCAGTGCCCTGAATTGCAGAAATTTGCAATTTGGATATTGAGCCAGACATGCAGTGCTTCTTGGTGTGAATGCAACTGGAGTGTTTTTTAGCATATACACACCAAGAAGCGAAACCGTTTAGAGCAAAATCGGTTGAATGATATGGTATTTGTTCAATATAACCTTAGGTTGAGGCACAACCAGTTGTTGAACAAGACCCCTGAATCCAACAACATATTCTTGGATGATGTTGATCCCTCGTCAAATTGGGTTGTGGAGACCTGTCCAGCAGCTTTTGACAATGAAGACCTTTCCAAATGGATTTGGATCCCCAACCACATCAAGAGAATGTGTGCATTGATGTTGCAGTTGTATCTTTGCCTTCTGGACCAAGGGAATCAAGCCAGACTCGGAATCCCCCTGTTGAGTCTACTCATGCTGAGGATGTAGATGATGACTCTGAGTCTGAGTCTGAGTCCCCTGAGTCTAAGTTTCAGTATGCAGATTCAAATTATTAGATTGCGTAGTCTCTGGTCTAGACTCTAGAGTTATTTTTGGACTTTATAGACCATTTAGAGCCTTTTTGATGATGTATTTTGATTCAGATATTCATATGACTATGGAGTGCAGTTACTCTTAGTGCTATTTTGGTTTTATACATTGTTACTTGTTATATATATATATATATATATATGAGAAACTTTGCAAATTTGTGTATAATGGTTTGGATTCACATGGATGCACATGAATATGTATTTCTTTTTCAAAATTTGAATATTTTATGTATTTTTTAGTGACCGGTTTTTATAACTTTGGTCCCAAGACTTTATCTGAGTGCCTAGTGTGAATAACTTCTCTGATTTCCCATCCTTTAATAAGCAAAAGAAGGGCCTCATTATTAACGGTTGATAATAGATTTGGGATGTGGACAAGAAAGGTATCTTGATCTTCCTTTATAGAAGGATTTCCAGGCTCTGTAATCAACATGTTGAAGTGAAGAAGGGCTTGCTAGAGTGGAATGTTTCATCAATCTCTCTTGCGTTTCCTGTGGCCTTTCTTCCCAAAGTTTCCAAGCAGATCCAGGGCCTTGAACATTTTAGCTGATCCTTTTTTTTTATATTCCTCCCGAACCTCTTTATTTTTTGTTCCCAAATGTAAGCTTTAGAACCATATAAACCTTAAGGGTTGTGCAGGAAGAAGAAATCAGGTCCTCAAAAAGCTGGTGTTCCATCCAGACTGAGCTGAATCGAAAAGGAAGAGGACCATGACTCTCTGGAGCAGAAATTTCTAGATAGATGGGCCCATGATCAGTTATTGAGGGAATGATGGAGGAAGAGAGGACTAATCTGTTGCCCAAGGAGGCTTGGACTAGGAACCTATCAGGCTTCTCAGCAAGAAACCTAGGTCCAATTATTTTGTTTGTCCAAATGCAATTTCCCTTTCTCGGCTTGACATCTTGGAACCAAAAATGAGTCATCAAATCTCCAATGGTTTCCTGCATGGGTTTCTCACAGGCAGACCACCATTTTTTCGTTGATGTCGAAAACTAGATTACCCATTGAACAAGGGGAAAAGAGATAGGAAATCAACTAAAGAGGACCAACAGTTATTTTTCACCATAGGATTACTAGGGTCATACATATTAAAAACTTGAAATGACAGGCCAGAGTGGATTACCTCAAAGTGCATGACGATCCAATGGTCTGTTTTGTATTCTCTTCTTGCTCTGAAAAGATTTGGATCCCATAAAATCATTAAGCCTCCTAAGAGCCCTCTAGATTCTTTTTCTATGAATCTGCCTGTCCCCACCATCATTTTCTTCATGGCAGAAAACACAAAAGAACCAGATTGGTTTCTTGCAAAAAGACCACAGCTGGTTTTTTATTTTTAGAAGATGATTCAATTCTTTCTTTCTCACGCCACTTGTCCAGTGTCTCTTCCAGGGGCCTTCTATGTCTGGCTTTCTTCTTCAGGGAGAAGGGGCCCTTCTTCCTCCGAATAGCCCAGAGATGAGGGGGATTTCTATAACTCTGAATCCTTCCCGGGCTTTTTATATACCAAAGGAACTGTCTACTGTTTCAAGGGCATAATCACTTCACTGTCAGAATGAGCAATAGGGATTTCACCTTCCTCCATCAGGGAAATCTGATCTGATTATGGGGCGCCCCCTTCATTCTCATTTTCTGTTTGAATATTTACTCATTATTCTTCCTGTTCTTCATTATCAAGGGCAGAGAATTCATTTCACACTTGTTTATGGCTGCATCTTCTTGGTCCCATGAGACTGCTTCTACTTTTCTGTTTGAGACCTTAAATCACCCTTCCTCCTAAGCTAGTGCTTGAGCAATGAGAAGCTAGATTGGCTTTCTTTGGACATCTCTTGGCAAAACTCCCATATTTGTGGCAATGGTTGCCTTAAATGTGATTTGCTCATAATTCAGATTTGAATATGCTGCACCCAATCCCTGATTTAAATCTCCAAGGATTATGATTGCCCTTTTTTAAATCAATCTCCACAGAGATCCTTTCACAAGCATATACTTTGCTTAGCTTTTGTTTTATCTATGTACCTCCCAAGCACATTTCCTGTTTCTTTCAAGGTTTCATCATCTCACAAAATCAAATGAGGAAAGGGAGTTGCACCCAAACTGGGATTTTGCAGTTGAAACTTCATCCTCTCAGTCAAAGTTTAAAAAACCAGTAGTTAAGATATAGACAATTAGCTCATTTAAAACTGGGGCATCCCCTGAAATATTCTCTCTATCCTCATTCCACTCAAAGAAAAAGGAATAAAAAACTTTCCCGCAGTAAAAGTGGTTTACAGCTACCTGGATGTGAGGCATCCAATGGAGCTTGATCAAATCTTCCATGGCCTTTGGACTCGTCCAAGTGCCATTAAACTTTCAGATCAGGGCGTGTTCCACGAATTGCATGGCTTTATTTAGCTACGAGTCCCGATCATATCTTTTTAGATTCTACAGCTGCTTCAGCCATAATTCCCTTAAAGTAAATTGCAGCTCAAGAGAAAGAATGCAGGAGGAGCCTGAGCTCCCTTCCTGCACTATGGGCATAGGAGAGCTGAGACAGAATGAGGGAGAATTGGGAAGGAGAAACATAATGACAGAGAAGCAGAACCAAGGGCAACCAGACTAAAGCAAAGGACAACTACGGGAGGTCAACCAGGGTGAGTCGGATTGATGCAATGTGAGGTAAAATCTATTTAATGTTACCTAATGACTTAAAATCAATGAATTGTGTCAAATTTACAGATTTTAGCGTGTCTTGATTCAGCAAGTCTCTTAGAGAAGCTAATCAGTATGTGTGAGAATTTTTAATCCTGCAAATAACTGACTCAATTGGAACTACTAAAGCTGACTCCCCACAACATGGTTGACAGATGGATTTCTAATGTGGAGAAGTTAATGGTGGTCCCCCATGCTAATGCAGTCTTTGTAGATGAGGCCAGTTGCAAAGCTAGATGACTTGCCAAAATTGATAGACCTTAGTCACAGCTGCATAGCCAAAAGTCTTCTGGATATAAAGCTGATATTGTAAGGAGTTATTAACATCTTTGATCAAGAGGGATTTCCACAACCAAACATATGTGTGGGTGTGTGTCAAGAGTCCCAGCACCTGCTTCAAATACTTCAAACTTCACTGTAAAGGTATATTTTCATAATGGACTAGGGGAATAGCATCATCTTTCATGTCACTGCCTATCCACATATCCTATTCAATTTTGTAATAACTTCTAAGAAATAATTAAAATATTTTCTTCACATTAATTTGAACAACATCTTATAGTACTTATCTCCTAGAATTGTATTATGTTCAAGGTCTTTGTACTTGCTGAGACATTACACTGTCACTCAATTGTGTTTCGAATCCTTACACTCTTCTATTCAAGACCATATGTGAGCTGTCTCTAAGGTTTGCTAATTGTCGTGTTAATTTATCCTCCTTGAAAGTCAGTTTAGGTTAAGAGCATTTTAAAGTAATTTTGACTAGTTAATCAACAGTTCGGGAAAATATTTGTGAAGTACTTTATGCTAATAAACACATCAATCAATTACCTTTCACAAGCTTTTTACTCACAAGCATTCTCAAATTTTTAGCATGGGCTCCATTCAATGGACATGATACTGCAAGAAGTCCCATTGAACACATTCTCTATCTCAGCATATACTTGCACTCTAAATTGGATTAGATACAACATACAATGTTGTCATCACGTGATGCACTATTCAATATATACAACAATTGGAAGAATAGTCCACAACTCAAAAAAGAGAAACCATAATCATAATCACCACACTAAAATAATAGGTTGGAAATTCTTACAGCTTGTCTTGTTGTTCTTGGAAACCCGTCAAGAATAAATCCTGTTTCACCCTTCAGGGCACTTTTTTCAAGATGTCGCGATAATAGATTAACAATGATATCATCTGGTACCAGTTTCCCTTGATTTACAATACTTGCCAGCTATAACATGAAATATCAAATTCCTGGTGTCAAAAAGCGATGAAAGCTAAAGAAAGTATAAGTGTCTTATTAAACAATTTTAACTTAATTTATTCTGTAACTAATTAAAAAGGAAATTTGAGTATCAGACCATCAAGAATTCTAAAGGGACCCCATCCAATTCTAAAACAAGCAAATCACAAAAACATTAACTAGCCTCTTTAATGGACCTTCCAGAATTTGAAAGGGACCCCATCTAATTCTAAAACAAGCAAATAGCAAATGAACATCAACTTTAATAAATGGAATCTTCACTAAAACAATAACTAGTCCCTCTAATAAACTAGAACAGTCTCTTTAAAAATATAAAATATTTGTTATGAACCAGAAACTTCACCAAAAATTAACTAGTATCTCTAATGGACCTTAAAGAGTTCTAAAGGGACCCCATCCAATTCTACAAGAAGCAAATAGCGAATGAATATCAACTTCAATAAATGGAATCTTCACTAAAACAATAACCATCTCTCTAATGGACTAGAACAATCTCTTTGACAATATAAAACATATGTTAAGAAATCCAATATAAATTATTATTACCAGTGTAAATCCATCTTAACCCCAGATCTATCCAGCACCAAGAGGGATCAAATTCCTTGAGGTGTAAATTTTTTCATCATTTGAGATGGATCTACACTAGTTGTAGCCCCACACAACTCTGTAGAACTGCAATTTATGAACTACAACTTATGAAGATATGGATATGTAAAAATACAATTTTGATTATTATTAAGATATTTATATTTGCATTGTAACAATATTCCTATGTAAATATCATATCTACAGTATCCATATTTATTCGTAAATCTAATATCTTTCTTTTTATCTTTCTATATAGCAGTTTTTATTGTATACATATCAAATCTCTCTTTCATATATACAGAGATATTTTCATTTCTCTTTGTATCTAGATTTGGCTAACATTGTATCTAGATTTGGCTAACATATATAGTATATCAATCTCTCTCTAGTATTAATATTATTATTTGTAATAAGTATTTTTTTAAGCCGCCATGTACCCACCTGACAACATGTCTGTAGAAGTGCCTTTTGGCCCAATAAAATGCTGTTTAGAACATTAAAATATAAACCATATAAAACATTGTTTAAAACAAAGTCCACTGTTTCAACTTTCATGTCAACGCTGACACCTCAGCTGCAGCATTTGGATGTCAACTGATTAAGATGAAATCCAAACATAGACACATCGTTGTCAAGAATAGCATGAACAATAGCAGCTTTAAATTGAATAAATGATAGAAGGTTATGGACATCAGAAAAAACCGATCAAAATATTTCTGCTTGAGTAAGTAGGGCAAAAACATTCAGACTTCGGAGATAGTCTGAAAGGCTTAAAAAATTAGAGCAAAACACTCTGTAATAATTCTTAAAAAACCTATATTATACACTAACATATTATTCTCGTGAACTTACGAAAGCGTGGTCTCTTATGCAAAACGAAATAGTATTCTTAACAATATTCGACCTCTGGTTCCTTTGTCTCATTGTCTTAAACTTTGGCCTCCTCGGGAGGAACTCTTATGCCTTCTGAAAGATTATTTATTTGATGAAAAAATATTACAGACCATCTTGGATCAATTGACTGCTTGCATGAGATGTGATATAGAATGTATCCCTGTCAATATATTCTCCGCCTGGTGCACTAAGTATGATAAATTAGCTTCTGGGTGAAGCATCCCAGCACTGACAAAAAAATCATGAGATAGTATGTTGCTGCAGGTTTACAGAAAGATTTGAAAGATTTTGTCATTGCACCCATAGTTTTAAAAACCGGAATCGGAACTGAAACCAGTCGAGGGTCCAACCGGAACCAGTAATGAAACGATCGAACTGGTTTTTAAAAAAATACATAAAATATTTAAATTTTAACAAACAAAAAAATATTTTTAAGATTTTAAATCATGCTTCCAAAGCATTAGAGACAATTAGAGACAACATATCCAAAGTATGCTCATGAATATATCAAAATGGCACCAAGTGCAATACATATCTAGAGATCAGAACATAAATACATAATCAAGGAGGCGCTAAATGGCCTCTACAACAGCAAATAACATACTACCAAGAGTCAAGACTACAAGTCACCATCGCATTGATCAACATGATCAACAATCAATCATCACTACCGCTAGAAATAGAAATGGCATGAGCATCCTCGCCCTCGTCATCATCATCTGTCTCTGACTCGGACTCGAACTCGGCCTCAGACTCATCATCCTCAGGGACATCTGTGACTGTAGGCTCTAAAGTTGCACTAGTTGTAGTAGTACGAGTACGACGAGGCACACGAGGTAAACGACTACGCCTGCCTGCAGTTCCACTAGGGCCTGCCATGTCTAACTCTGGAATCAAACCGCGGGGCCCTAATATTGGATTTGCATCCATCTACCATGCCTCATCCACCTCCAAATCATAGTCAAGATCAAACTTTGGTGGGCGAGTCTCCACTACCCAATCTGAAGTTGGATCAACATCATCCAACACAATGGGGTCTAAATTAGGTCTTTTGTTCAACAATTGGTTGCGCTTAGTCGAAGGTTGTATTGCACGAAGACTAGATCATTTAACCGTTTATGTTCTAAACGGTTTCTCTTCTTCGTGTGAATCCTCTCAAAGACAAACCAATTGCACTCACACCCGAAAGCACTGCAAGTTTGACTCAACACTCTAATTGCAAACTTTTGCAATTGACATTGGTTGCCAAATGACTCCCACCAGTGTGCTGCAAAAACATAGTTAGTCGAGTTAGTTCCTTGAAGTAATAAATTATAAAGTACATAAAATTTAAAGTTTGAACTTTAAACTTTGGAATTGTTACCTGGCTCATCCACATCCCTGTTGAGTTTTCAATGAGCTATGGCTCATGCATTTAATTCAATTTTTTTGTTTAGCCTTTAACTTGAACCATAACTATTGCAGGAAACCAAGATCACAAGAAAAATAACCATGCACAAGAACACAAGAAGTATCCTGGGAAACCCGTCTCAACAAGGGAAGAAAACCCAGCCAATCCTTTGTTATATTCTTCAAGAGAAAGGCCTCCCACACCATCACCAAACTTAGCACACAAGAGGGTGTTGTAATTCTCATAATTTTAGACCACAACTTCTGAAATCATGAGATGATACAATGATAAGTGTGTTTCCTCAATGGGGATTCACCTTTATTTATATAAGACTTGNATAACTATTGCAGCAAACCAAGATCACAAGAAAAATAACCATGCACAAGAACACAAGAAGTATCCTGGGAAACCCGTCTCAACAAGGGAAGAAAACCCAGCCAATCCTTTGTTATATTCTTCAAGAGAAAGGCCTCCCACACCATCACCAAACTTAGCACACAAGAGGGGTGTTGTAATTCTCATAATTTTAGACCACAACTTCTGAAATCATGAGATGGTACAATGATAAGTGTGTTTCCTCAATGGGGATTCACCTTTATTTATATAAGACTTGTCACATCAAATGATGTGTCTATTGGCACAATAGGGCCAACCTCAATAACTCAAAATATAATTAATAATTACCATATTAATTATCTTTTACATTAAGGTGGGGCCGACATGTACTCTTTACATTACAAATAGGGTTACAGGTAAGTCTGACTCTTGAACAATATAGCAAGGGATCTCATATACCCACTAGTGCTCAACCACTAGGGGCACATCCACAGGGATGTCCACATCTCTATCTCACTACGTCTCACAAGAGAACCACACTCACTAGTTCTCAGCCACTAGGATCACGTTCACTTGTGCTCATCCACAGGCACGTCCAACTCAACAGATCTTTTTTCCCACTGCATTACACAGGAGAGTCATCTGGAGTTCATCATCTCAACTCTCTGCTCAGAGGAGGCTAATACATCATTTCATCTCTGTCTCAGAATGATGCACCTAGCTCATGGGAATTCACACGTTCACCTATGCTCAGCCACAAGCATGTCCAACTCAGCAGATCTTCTTTCTCACTGCGTTACACAGGAGAATCGTCTGTAGTTCTTCTCAGCTCTCTGTAAGGAGGAGGCCAGCACAACGTTCCAGTTCTGTCTCAGATAGGAACCACACACCCAACTCGGGGGCTCTTTCTCAGGTCTGTGTCCTGGAGAATGTCTCACGCATCTGTAAACATCTACACTCCCTCTCAGCTAGGGAGGCATTCTCCATCAGGACAAGTCTCGCACGGAAGTAATTGAACTTCGTCCTGGCTGTAATCATCAACACTCCCTCTTAGCTAGGGAGGTAATCTCCACCAAGCTAGTTTCTCACAGAAATACTCGAACTTCATATTGGCAAACGGTTTGGTGAAGATATCTGCAATCTGCTCATGTGTAGGATGATGCTACACGTGTACTGCTTTCCTCTGCAACATGTCTTTGATATAGTGATATTTTATCTCAATGTGTTTCGATCTATCATGAAACACATGGTTCTCAGAGAGCTTCACACAGCTCTAGTTATCGCAAGTAATAATAGGATCCATCTCATGATCAAATGAATCTGTCGAAAGCCACACTACTTCACAAACTACCACACTTAATGCTATATACTCTGCTTCTACAGTACTCAAGTCCACAGAGCTTTGTTTCCTACTGTACCAGGAAACCATGGTAAACTCCAAGGTAAAACAACAACCAGATGTGCTCTTCCAGTCCACTGTACTCTTTGCTCAATCTGTATCGGCATATCCCTGCAAACTCAAGTTCACACTGGAGGCATATCTCAGGCCATATCCAACTGTGCCTCGTATATATATCTCAATACATGCTTTACTGTTATCCAGTGAGTCTGTCTCGACTGACTCATGAATTGACTAAGCACATTCGCTACATAGTCATATATCAAGTCTGGTGTTAACCAGATACATCAATGATCCAATCAGTTGTCCGTACACGTGGATCAATCTCATCTGAATCATCATCATTTATTTTTCGTCAAATCCATTACCATCGGTGTAGACATGGATTTGCATTATGTCATACTGAACTTCTTTAATATCTCCACTGTATATTTTCCTTGACTTAGGAAAAAGTCTCATTGGTACTCTATCATACTTCTTGTCCCAAGAAGTAGTGCATCATACCCAGATCCTTCATCTCGAAATCAGAAGTTGAGGCTTGCTTGTATCCACGACTTCCTGAATAAGTCATCAAAATCGGGCTCTCATCACCAACAATGCAATAGTATAGGTTTGGATCAACAACGCTCTTGCTGAAACCCAAATCATCAAGAATCCATCTGTYTGATGTAGTTTCCAACTCATGGATGGTAGTATAGATGGGAGTKCATYGGGCTACTGRATCAATATGTCTCATCATAGTTCACTCCCTATGCTTGTGAGAATCCTCYGACTACAAGTCTCGTTTTGTATTTCTCAACACTTCCATCAATTGTATGTCTTTCTGCCTCTTGTAGAGTTTGTCAAGCCCAAACATGCCTTTTATGGCCTACTGCAAGATCCCTAGGAATATCAACTGGAACAACTGGATCAAYTGGATCAATGGTTGTCTCCCTCTRAACTACTGAGCGGGAGAAGGTATTTGTCTTTTCCTTCTTCTCAAATAGTTTTTACTCCTTCTRAGTCAAGTGACTCCCTCTGAAGTCTTGAAGGAAAAACATATTCCTTTGTTGTTAACCTRCCTGGAACAAAGAAACAAACRAAAGGAAACAAGACAAGAATATTTCCTAGAGGAGATTCATGAGTACATCTCTAGAATCAAAACAATTTAAGGATTGTTGTCACAGCTACAATACCTACTTTTAATGTAGCATGATAATAAAAAAAAAAACAATCAARCCTGGAGTCTTCACTTCCAGTGTGTTGTTCTGAATGCACTGAGACTTCTCTGGGTCTATGATTTTGCCAAGGGTTTCTTCCTCCTGCAAGTACCCTTATGACAAAGATGCAAATAATATATATACAAGTGCATACCTGAGAGTGTATAACAATGGAGATTCGGCTTGTTTGTCAATGTTATGATGAGCAATGGCATTTCTTGCTTGTTTGTCTTGTAGCCACCACTGAACACTCATAGTCAGAGACAACTTTAGCGACATGAAGAGCCCAGTTAAGAATCCATTCTAGCTGCCTTGAAATCTCATGATCACCTCCACTTAAAGTTTGACCCGAAAACACTGCAAGTTTGACTCAACACTCTAATTGCAAACTTTTGCAATTGAGGACATTGGTTGCCAAATGACTCCCACCAGTGTGCTACAAAAAACATATTTAGTCGAGTTAGTTCCTTGAAGTAATAAATTATAAAGTATATAAAATTTAAAGTTTAAACTTTAAACTTTGGAATTGTTACCTAGCTCATCCACATCCCTGTTGAGTTTTCAATGAGATATGGCTCATGCATTTAATTCATTTTTTTTTGTTTAGCCTTTAACTTGAACCATAACTATTGCAGCAAACCAAGATCACGAGAAGAATAACCATGCACAAGAACACAAGAAGTATCCTGGGAAACCCTTCTCAACAAAGGAAGAAAACCCAGCCAATTCCTTGCTATATTCTTCAAAAGAAAGGCCTCCCACACCATCACCAAACTTAGCACACAAGAGGGTGTTGTAATTCTCATAATTTTAGACCACAACTTTTGAAATCATGAGATGACACAATGATAAGTGTGTTTCCTCAATGGGGATTCACCTTTATTTATATAAGACTTGTCACATCAAATGATGTGTCTATTGGCACAATACGACCGACCTCAATAACTCAAAATATAATTAATAATTACCATATTAATTATCTTTTATATTAATTATCTTTTACATTAATTATCTTTTACAATAAGGTGGGGCCGACCTGTACCCTTTACATTACAAATAGGGTTACAGGTAAGTCTGACTCTTCAATATAGCAAGAGATCTCATACACCCACTAGTGTTCAACCAATAGGGGCACATCCACAGGGATGTCCACATCTCTATCTCACTGCGTCTCATAGAAGAACCACACTCACTAGTGCTCAGCCACTAGGATCACATTCACTTGTGCTCATCCACAGGCACGTCCAACTCAGCAAATCTTCTTTCCCACTGCATTACACAGGAGAGTCATCTAGAGTTCATCATCTCAACTCTCTGCTCAGAGGAGGCTAATACATCGCTTCATCTTTGTCTCGGAACAATGCACCCAACTCATGGGAATTCACACATTCACCTGTGCTCGACCACAAGCACGTCCAACTCAACAGATCTTCTTTCTCACTGCGTTACACGAGAGAATCATTTGTAGTTCTTCTCAACTCTCTGTAAGGAGGAGGCCAACACAACATTTCAGTTCTGTCTCAAATAGGAACCACACACCCAACTCAGGGGCTCTATCTCAGGTCTGTGTCCTAGAGGATGTCTCACGCAGTTGTAAACATGAACAATCCCTTGCAATCTTTGCAATCTTGCCAAAGGTACCTGTGGCTCTAGTGAAAGAATTGATCTGTCGATGTATCTCCAACTACTCACTCTCAGAAGGGACCATGCGCTCAAGGCACTCATACAAGCCATCTTTAGCCTCCATAGTCAAATCTTCTCCAAGTTAAGCTCTATAATGATTACTTGGGTTCAAGGAATACCCAGCTACATGTATATGGCGATGGAGTTGATTGTTCCATCTACGATCAATGATCTCCCAAATAGGCCCATACTTGGTCACTCTATCCTTGTAGGTTGCCCTTATTTGCTCTTTTGCTCGATCCATAGCCTCATAAATGTAACTCATGGCCAATTTTTCCCCATCCACTAGCCGCAACACCCAGCTACATGTATAGGGCGATGGAGTTGATTGTTCCATCTACAATCAATGATCTCCCAAATAGGCCCATACTTGGTCACTCTATCCTTGTATGTTGCCCTTATTTGCTCTTTTGCCCGATCCATAGCCTAGTAAATGTAACCCATGGCCAATTTTTCCCCATCCACTAACCGCAACACCTTAACAAGTGGCTCAACAATTTTCACAATTTCTACTACTTTTTTCGAAAATGTGGGATCATTAACTTCTATTTGGTGTGTCTTTGCCATCTTGTCTATGGGCCCACTGAGAAGCATTCCATTCATCAGATGCAAACATCTTTTGTAAGTTCTTTGATTGGGAAGCCATAGATTGCAATGTCAAGAAGTGAGTTGCAAATCTAGCAATAGCAGGCCTAAGAAGTTTCATGTTCTCTTTCTTTTTCCTCATCAGGTTCAAAACCCATGAGTGGTTGTAGATGTACTTTGTGATGCTTTTGGCATGATCTATAGTGTTTTTGATCCATTCATGTTTGCCAATGTCCTCAAGCATGAAGTCTATGCAATGTACAGCACATGGGGCCCAAAATATGGTTTTACGTTTCTCCTCTAACATGTTCCCAGCAAGAACATAGTTAGAGGCATTATCTGTGATGACCTGAACAACATTGGCCACCCCCACCTCCATAACAACATCATCTAAACTCTCAAATAGCAAGTTTGCATCTTTGACCCTATGAGATGCATCAATTGATCTCAAAAACATGGTTCCTTGTAGGCAAGAGACATGGAAACTTATGATAGGGCAGTTCCTTCCATCACTCCATCCATCTGACATGATAGTACACCCTGTTTTGGCCCATGATACTTTGAAATCTGTCAAGAATTCTTCAATGGATGCGACCCATTTGTGCAAAAGAGATCCCCTCAAATATGCATACTAGGGCCTTTGAAGCCCCTACCATAAGCAATAATGGCATCCCACATAGGTTGGTAATATGGTGAGTGCACAGCATTGAAGGGGATATCAGCATCATACCACCATCTAGCTATGTACTCATAAGCAATCTCTCTATATTGTTTCTTCTGTTGGTCATCTAAGGTGGGAGAAATTGAGTGGGTTGACCTTGAGAAACATTGGCATTGTCAGAGCCAGAAGTGGGGGGAGGTGTGAAATACCTTTGGATGGTATTCCTCTTTTTATTTTTAGGCTGATGCATAGTATTTTCACTTTCAAGGGGAGGAGAAACATAACGAAAGGGGTCTCTAACACCGGTAGAAGGAATAGATGAAGAGCCTTCATATTCAAAAGTGGGGTTGGCTGCCCTCATTTTTGCTACAGTCCTCTTCCTCCCTATTTCAACATGTATAGCTTTTTCCCTAACCTTTTCTTGTTGGTAGTCATTAAGTACTTTTTGTTAAATTTTGAGCAGCTGCAGAGGATATTCTTTTTCCAAGCAGCCCTCCTAGTTGCACTCTTCCAAGTAGCCCTCCAAGTTGCCCTCCTCCAGTTGCCCTCTTCCTAACCACCCTCCTGAAGCTACCCCCTTCCTAAGTCAGCCTAGGTTGGCCCTAACCTAAATAACCTAACCTAAGACCTATCCTATCCTAGCCTAGGTGGGGCAGCCCTAACCTAAAGTTACCTAACTTAAACTCTAGCATATATAAAGAGAGGGAGACACCCTCACTTGACATCAGTTTTCATATCAGTTTTACATTAGTTCACAAGTTCTAGGCAGCAGCTAGAAGGTTCATTTCTGAAGGATGGTGACACTATTTTGGGCAACAACAAGCTAGGCTATTATGAGGCAGCAGCTAGG
>JASDQU010031145.1:8716-22240 GCA_032191745.1 Picea mariana | reverse complement strand
ACCCTAGAAGCCTTGTCGGCTCAAGAAGATAATTTATATTAGGCTATTAGCCTCTAAGAGAAGAAGTCGGCCAGAATTAATAATAATATACTGAACAGACACATACCCAGAAGGAGAAGTCGGCCCCAGCAAACTGGCAGGATTACTATAAATACAGGGCGTCAGTTCTCATTTGATAGCATCTCAGGACTGCAGTTTTCCCAGTTGGTGCGCACTACAGTTGCAATTGGTGCGCAGGTTTGGAGGAGGGTGCAGGTGCAACTGCAGCAGCAACTAGTTTCAGTATTGGCTTGGATATCTCTTGGCTAGGGTTTGGAACATCTGATCAGTCTTTTGTGATGCGCTATCCTTGGGGATTGATGCGCTATCCTTGGGGATTGATGCGCTACTCTTTGTTTGGCTATCTAGCCTAGGGTTTGCTTCTAGAGGAATCCTCAGGTCAAGGTTAAGGTGCTCGGAGGGAGGCTTCAGCCTGTGGTTGGGTGACGAGGGTATTGTCAATGGTAAAACGAGCACACCATATTCTATATTCTAACAGAATGGACTACAATTTGCGAGAATCATATGTGGCCAAGGGACACCCAAAAATCCACTCCCAATCATGCCAAAAGGACCCAAGCAAATCAATGTTCATTTTGAATAAATCCTTAGATAGGATGAGACCAACAATCTCCATAGTAGGGGATCAATAATAAGAAGAAAGGGCATACTCACAAACTAAGGAATACAAGTCCTTCCAAGAGCGAGAATTGCATCCCACAAATCCCTCCATAAAGTATATTTTCCCTACTCAACCATGGTGCCTGAAAGTAAGGAGTGAGGGAGATCAACAACATAAGCACCCAACACCTTCCAACGCCAATTCAGTCTTTTATCCAAATCCCACCTCGCTCGATTGCCTAACATATGCCACCTTACCAAACCAGTGACCTTTCACCAACTGACTAGATACTTTTGAATATGGAAGATCCAACTATCTGAAAACTATGTGGAGCTAAGTCGATATCACAAAGCCCAAAGGCTCCTTTGAGTCTGCCAACATGTTGCACCCAAAGCAATTGATGCCTCAAAAGGACCTGCTAAGGAGAGGACCCCTCCAAACACTGAACCACCCTCTTAATCACTAGAATACTACCTTGAGTTTCCACATCAATCAACCCAAAACCTCCCTCATCCTTGGGCATACTACAGATATCTAAGGAACCATAGGAAAATCCCATGCCCCAACATACTTGACCCATAAGTAATTTCTTCGACCAATGAAATTGAACCCTACCAAGAAGCCAAGATGACACGTAGTAGATATGAGAAGCCTGAAGAATCCTAACCACCACAATTAACTTTCCAAAAAATGAAAAATCCTTGTACTACCATAAGAGAAACTTACACTACAATTGCTCCTAACATCAATCCCACGTGGCAACTAGAGAAAGACCCACACCAAATAAGATGCCAAGATATCTAACAAACAATAACATTGAGATGAACAAAATTCCATGCTCCCATAATCCATGGAGGGGGTTCATCAAAACCAACCAACCAATAGTTTATCTTATGATCCCTAACAATATCCACAAAAGCCTCACAAAACATCAACAGACATCCTTTAGAACCAACCATCAACTCCTAATCAATTTGCATGGACAAGAACAAATCATCTACAAAATCATTGGTCACCATATTTAAATCATCTGGCATGGATACACCCCTCAATCGACCTTGCAAACGGGCTAACTCCAACAAATAACCAAGAGCATCTACTATCAACACTTAAAGATAGGGTCCCAAGGGGCACCCTTGCCTAATAGATCTGAAGAGGTGAATATGGGGAGAGAATATGTTATTCATTGGAACAAACACAAAGGCACAAGAAAATAGGGTACTAACCATCCCACATATTATGAACCAAAGCCCATGTAGACCAACATATCAATAATAAATGTTTAATCAATCTAATCATCGGCTTTGTCAAAAATCTTCAAAAAGAGAGTCTATTGGTCAGTCTCTTTGGCCCACTCCATACCCTCCCAAACTGAGATCACGGTATCTAGAATAAAGTGCCTCTATACAAAGCTCGTATGCTCCTTATGTGCAATCTTCCTAGCTACATCTCTCTCCTGTAGCACCACAACCTTGGCCATAATTTTATAGGTGACACTCACCAAGGTTATAGGACGCCACCCACCTATAGAATATCTAGTGACATTCTTAACGTAATTTTACTAAAACCCTGATCAAGGAAATCCATCAAACAACTTGTGGAAAAGGCTCCAAAGAGTAGACAACAAAAATCATCCTCTACAATGACCCGCGTGGCCTTGTAAAATTCACAAGGCAAACCACCAATCATAGGGGATTTTCCATTTTTCATCGAGCATAAAGTTGTAAAAAGCTCATCCTTCATAAAGTTCATGTCTAATCTACGATCAGGATTGGATTATTATATTATTTGTAATCTATCTCGATGCTTTAAGAGTGGAAACAATTGGAGGAATCAGCTTGCAGGGTCATATTAGTGGCCAGTCCCAATTTGGAAATTGGGGTCTGGAACCTTTTGAAGCCATTTTGAGGCATTAAACGGTGTTTTTTTTGGGTTATGGTGTCTAGAACTTGTATGCACGCCCCTAATGGTGTTCTACACTATGAGACCTTTCAATGATGCAAACCATGTGTCAATTAGAGTTCATATGCAAAAGTTATGTCTCTCGCAAAGTTGACCTATCATGTTGACCACCATGGTACAAGAGGATGCCACGTCAACCCCCATTATTCATGCATATGGGGCTAGCCAAGTGAGGAATTTATAGAAGGTTCAAAACCCTACACAATTGAGGGTTGAGGAAGTAAAAAACCTATCCCTATATTGCTATCGAGCTATGTTAAATATTGGGCCACTAGGAGGAGAAGGGGTTCCATTCTATGCTCTTGTATTTTGTTCCATAGCAGAGCGGAACAACTGGGAGTTGGACATTAGAGAGCATAACAAAGGGGGTTAATGTTTTGTAGTAGCCTAACAGACCACGTGTCTTAGGTAACTCCATAGAGAGTGTCTTCTCCTTTGTACTTGCATTATTTCCATACCAGAGAAAAGAGAGTAGATAAACCTTACCTTCTAGTTGGGTTTTCTCCCGTAAGGGTTTTTGAGAGAAAATATGTATGTTATCTTGTAGATGGTGTGTGATTATATTTGATTGTTCTCTGTTTTCCACATTTTATATATTTCATGCATGAGCAGAAAATCAGTAGCTAAATATTATGGAATCTAAAGGAATTTAACCTTCTCAGTGTAGATTTCAGTTTTATTTATCAGATCTGGATTTTTTTGGGAACGACATGAAAGCATAAATATAACAGAGATCTAACAAGGAGATACACAAAGATATTGAAAGGGACACAGTAATACAGTAAAACTCAGATTCTATTAATGATTGTTTGGAATACAAAAGATTGTAAAATGCAAAGCACACAAGCTAGCTAGAATGGTGGTAGCTTATCTCTGAAGAGAGGTGTCTACTATGCTCATTCGCAAGAAGTTGATTACAATGAGGCTCTAAAGGCCTTTTTAACATAAATCATAAATGAGAAAACCCTAACCATGGAAGATGAAACACCAAAAGATTTGTGGGCCCCGATGGGGGTAGTTGATACATCAACTTCCTGAGGACACAACTTTTGCATACGATCTCCTTTTGAGGCGCCCAATATCCTGTCAAAAAGGTCTAGCCAAGGAGTACACATTCCAAACAACCCAATAATCCCAATAGGATTTATTAGGCATTGCCAAGACAAAAATACGTCATTCGGGGCAATGCAGTCATGATTGAGTTTTGTAGGGGCCAAGTGCTTGGTCGCGTCCGAAGTGTCCAAGAGAGGTGGGAAACATGGTCGAAGCAATTCCACATTAAATACCATGTGCAAGCCAAGGAAAGGAAGAATACCTTGGTGATGGTGTAAGGCCTGTATCAGAGTGGGCGTAGCTTCAAATGGGGTCATGTGAGGCGCTCTTTCTGCAAATGCAACCATACCTTATCTCCCACCTGAAACTTGTGTGGTAACCAATGTTGATCATGGCATTGCTTGTACTTGGCATTGGATTTATGCAAAATATCACGAACTTGTTGTTGGATGTGCTAAATTCGCTCGACAAATTTGATTTCTCGATCATCCTCGGTCTGAGCATGGGAGGAGTCTTCTTGTGCAGTTGCAATGGGCAGAGCTACGTCAATGGGGGCCAAAGTTGAGACCCCAAGCACACTTGAAAAGGGTTGTGGCCAATAGATTTGTGGAGGGATTTGTTGTAGCTATGTAGAACATAAGGAAGGCTTTCATCCCATGTGTGTGGATGTTTGGAATTGTACATCCTCGAGATATGGACAATCATCATGTTGACTACCTCTGCTTGTCCATCAGTCTATTGGTGGAAGGCAATGGATTTGGTTAGCTTGGTGTCCATCATCGACCATAGGCTGGACTAAAAAGTGCTCGGGACCTACTATCTCAATCTGATATAATGGTTTGTGAGAGCCCAAAATGAACCCAAACACCCAAAATGAACCCAAACATGCTCAGAGAAGAGCTTGGCGATGGCCTCGGTTGTGATGCTCTTCTTGCAGGGTGCCAAAACTGTCATCTTAGATAATCGATCAATGACCATGAAGACACAATCATTCCCATTCTTGGTTGAAGGCAAACCAGATATGTAATCCATGGAGATGGACTCCTAAGGCCTATCTGGAGTAGGAAGAGGGGTGTATAGCCCTTGTTTCTTGATGGAGGGCTTGGAAATGGCACATGAATTGATGGATCTGATGTACTTGCCGAAATCTTGTCAAAGCTTCTGCCAATAAAAATTATTTTGCAGTACTGCCACTATTTTGTCTACACCAAAATGTCTTACTATCGGATTGTAATGAGCTTTCCAAATCAGCCTTGCACGCTTGCTTGAAGGAACCCAAAGATGGCTCAAATGGCATAGAAATCCATCCTAGAGATGGAAGTATGGAACTGTTTTTCCTGCGCTCAATGTCTGATAGGCAACAACAAATTCAAAGTCATTATTGTATAATTGCGGCCACCAAGAGATCTCATGCCCATAGAAGATAAGAATTGTGGTTAGCGCCACAACCTAGGGTCAACTGAGGCAATTTGTGACATGGTTGGTGTTTCCTTTCTTATACTTGATGTTCAAGTGGAATTGTTGCAGATACGTGGACCACTTTTGATGGTGATCATTATGTAACTTTCCTTGTGTCTGCCTGAATTGCAGAGGTCTGTGATTAATGTGGATGATCGTTTCCTTCCCCATAATGTAATGCTTCCACTATCAACATATTTGCACAATGGAGTACATCTATTTGTCATAGGTGGGGTATCTGCAAATAACATTAGATAATGTTTCATTATGATAGGCTACCAGATTATCATGTCGAGTAAGGATTGCACCAATAGCATAATCTGAAGCATCTCTCTCAATCTCAAATGGTTGTTGCAGGTCTGGAAAAATAAGAACTGGTGTTGAGCAGAGGTAGAATTTCAAATCCTTGAATGCTTTCTGTTGGGACGCAACACACAAAAACTTGGCCTTTGCTCCATCCTTAGTCACCTGGCTTAGGGCCCAAGCGATACGAGAGAACCCCAACACAAATCAACGATAGAAGTTGGTGAGGCCCAAGAAGCTACAGAGCTCAGTCATTTTCTTCAGGGCTAGTCAATCACAGATGAATTGGATCTAGGTTTGATCGACATGCACACCCCGCTCACACATGATGTATCCCAAATATTGGATTTTCTACATGCTGAAGGAACACTTCTCCAAATTGACATATAACTTGTGTTGTCACATGGTGCCCAAGACCTGTTGAATATGCTTCAAATTTTCCTCCCAAGTTTTGTTGAAGATGGGGATGTCATCTAGATATATGACCACAAAGGAGTTTGTGAATGGCCACAATATGTCATCCATCATCTGCATGAATGTGATCGGGGCATTAGTCAAGATGAAAGGCATGATCAACCACTCAAATAGGCCTTCTTTAGACTTGAAAGTTGTCTTCCATACATCAGTTTTCTCAATCCACACCTGGTCGTAGCCTGACTTCAAATCAATCTTACCAAAAAACTTGTCTCCCTTGAGCTTATCAAGAAGATCATCAATCTAGGGGATTGGGTATCAGTTCTTGACTATGATCTTGTTTAGGGATTTGTAATCAACACAAAGTCACCATGTCATGTCCTTCTCCTATACAAGAAAATTTGGGCTCTCGCAAGGTGAGGTGCTTGGTCTAATGTGCCCCTTCAAAATTAGCTCTTAGATCTGGTGTTTGATTTCTTCATTATCCAAAATAGAACCCCTGTACACATGGTCGTTAGGGAGAGGAGCATCAGGTGTCAAATCAATTGAGTCCTTTACTTGACAATGGACAAGCACCCCAGTAGGCAAGGCAAATATGTCTTTGTGCTCTTCTACTATCTTGCCCACCTATTGTTGTTGTGTAGAGAGACCCCGTGCAAAGGTTTTGGCTGTTGCAATGACCTTACATTCACCTTTTGACCGAACCATAAAGAGGACAAATCTCTCGGTCTAAGAAACCAACTTTCTACACTGCTTCGCGAAGATCAAAGAGACTGCGGTAGTTGGGATTGCCTCCGATACCCCATAGAGTTGATCTCCCAAAGTAATAATGACACTAAGGGGCCTAGATTCACAAACAACATGACACTTCCACATATACGGTTGTCCTAACAAAAATCACAAACTTCAAGGGGGGAAACATCACACAATAGCTCATCTTTGAAGGTTTGATGTAGTAGTGCATGCGACATTGTTGGCTGACGCGGATGTCACGTCCCTAACTGAGCCAACCGATGGTGTATGGATAAGGATGTGGCATTGTTATGAGGTTCAACCTCTTGATGACCTCTACTGATATTAGGTTCTTTTGGCTACCATTGTCAACAATGAAATGGAGTGGCATCCCCTTCACCCACATATATGAGTGGAAGAGGCGCTTCCCTTCTTTAGACTCTTCTGGTTCCTCTGGTTGGACTTTTGTGGTGGCGACGGTGACACTGGATTTTGCGTCAATGATTTGTTTTCCCTTTTCCAGTTATGAATCAGAGTCTAGGTCAGCATCTGACCCTAAGGCTTTCGTCTCTGCCAACAATGACTGCTTGGAGCGACATTCATCAGTATTGTGCCAAGGGCTTTTGTGGAACTCGCACCAATTTCTAGTGTCCTTCTTCGACTTCCCATTAACCTTCTTTGTTGGTGGCTTGGATTGGTCGTCCTGAGACTAGTAATCCTTGCTCTATCCTTTGCCTTGGGAATTAGGGCCACCGTTACTACTTCGGTTGTTGCGGATTTGCAGACCTGAACTCCTGCTTGTTCTGTTGCTTAATTTCTGCTTGATTTTGACAACATATCGATAAGTGGCTCCCAAAGACAAGATGTCCATAAACTCCATTTCAATTTAGATGTACCTATGTAGAGCCCCACGATATCTTAGAACCATATGGTGCTCAGATTCATTGATACCTAGCTTGGTGTGCAAGGTATGCAAGGTATTTTTGAGCTCTGGTATTGTTTGGCCCCTTTCTTGACACAGTGTGGTCCATCTTGTGCATTGGTCGTCATAATTTTCAACAAGGTAATATTGTTCCTTGAGGGCATCAACAAAAGTCGCCCAACTGGGTCTTGGCCCAAAAATTGCAGACTCATCCTCGATATATTGCTCACAGTAAGTCTCCCACCAATCTTTGACATGGGGAAGGGCCTTAAGGAGCGCGAAAGTGATTTTTTCACTGTTGGAAAATTTTTGGACGGAGAAATAACCCTCTAGCAGACTTAACCATTTTTTCAAATTGTCGACATCTATCTAGCCTTCAAATAAAGGAATATCAAAGTTAACTTGTACCTTAAAGGGTGTCACACCTTCAAAGTGGTTGCTGGTTGAAGGTGTCTTTGTTCTTTTTCGACAACCATCAAAGGATTTGGGTGAAATTATCCATCGTCTTGTTCCTCTATCGCGTGAGGTCTTCCTCGAGGAATGGTTTTATAGGATCTCCTGCTTTGTCATCCCTCTTTTCCACTGCCATGGGAGGTTGCTTGGGCGAGTGAGAGCGGTTGTCTCAAGAGAAACAAGCTCAAGATCCAACTCTCTATACCCTTACCTCATCGGGGACATGCAATGAGAATGACAAGGAGTAGATTGCTTTGATACCATTGATTCAGATTATTTTGAGAATGAAATGAAAGCAAAAATATAATAGAGATATAATAAGGAGATACAAAAAGATATTACAAGGAACATAATAAAATTTGGATTCCATTAATGACTATCTAGAATACAAAAGACTGTAAATGAGAAGCACACAGGCTAACTAGAATGGTGGTAGCTTACCTCTAAAGAGAGATCTGTAGGCTATGCTCATTCACAAGAAGTTGTTTACAATGAGGCTCCAAAGGCCTTTTTAACATAAATCATAAATGAGAAAACCCTAAACATCCAAAACCATAACCCCGAAAGATGAAATGCCAAAAGGTTTGTGGGCCCCGATGGGGGTAGTCAATACGTCAACTTCCCACTGGTGCAATATTTTCATATGATCTCCGTTTGAGGCGCTCGATACCCCGTGATAAATATCTAGACGAGGAGTACACGTTCTGAACAACTCAATATATCCCAACATGGATTTATTGGGTGTTGTCAAGTCAAAAAAACATTGTTTAGGGCCTCAAAACGGCCCCAGAAGTTTGGGACCTGAAAGAACTATAGAAAAACTACCAAGATGGACACTGTAACTTGAGCCAGTGGAATAACTGGGTGGCCACCGATGTCCACCTGGATCAAGTGGAATATCCACGATAGTTTATAGATTAATCTATCATGGTCTACAACAGAGACTTTATGGGGGACCACCCTATAGAAAGCATTCTCGGTATCCACAATTGAATCCAATAGAGAGAAAGGAGAAAAAATATTGTGAATATTATCACCAAACATACCTGGAATCTTAGCCAAGTCCTCCTCAAGTGAACCATTAGCTTTGTGAAGACCAAGCACCCTATTAACAACCATTTTCTTCTTTAAAAATTCAAAGAAGAACTTGGATCCCTTGTCCCTCTCTTGAATCCATTGTAACCAAGCACGAGCCCATGCCTCTGTAGTTATGTATTCCTCCACTCTTTGAACCACCAAGTCCAACCAAGTTGCATCCTCCTAAAGAATAATGTTATGTAAATCCTCCTTTAAGGAGATGAAGACCTCCTCCAACTTTTGTCTATCCTTCTGATGCTCTCGTCTATGCTTGCAAACAATTCCCCTACCTCTCATGAACTCAACAATTCTCCAAAATAGCAGCCTCCCACCACAACAACCAACCCTTCTCCCCAATAGGTTAAGGTACGAGGTTCCAAACTTTGAGCATGAACAAGGGCATGGAACTTAGGGAACTCCATGTGAGCAATATTTGGTTTATATAAAGATGAGATCTTTGAATCCACCACCTACCCCATCGAGATGGAAGTTTGGATGGGTAAATGATTTGACCCAATAGCCTCAATCAACACATCAATTGAGCTTTGAGAGTGGTATGATCCCAAGGGGCATATATGGGGTTAAATGTATATGAAATGACCCCAAGGGGCGTGGGCATATATGGGGTTGAATGTATATGATATAACCCCAAGGGGGGGCATATATGGGGTTAAATGTACAATTTATGGGTAAATGTATATGTAAAAGTGGTCAATGTAATAATAAAGGGGCCACACGTGTAATGTGTGAATAGGTATATAGAGTTTATGTAGTCATTGTTAAGGAGAGGTGATTTGGGATGTATTAATGCATTTGGGTGTTTGGAGGAGGTTCTCTTATTCTTTAAGGAGTTATTGCATAACTCATCTCTCTTATCTATCTTGGAGTTGTTCTCCATGCTCACATTGGTGTACATGGTGTGTACTTTTGGTTTCTTGTGATATTTTAAGCATTTGGTGCATAACAGAGAACCATAAAAAAAAATATCTCATCTTGAGGACCACACACCCTATCTAACCTCGCTTGTGTNGAATCAATATAAGATACCTTTTACTTTATTTAACCATTCATCAATCATTCATTAACTTATAAACAATAATCACACATAAACTCAAATTACAATGCACAGAGTTTAACATGGAAACCCAATCGAGAGAAAACCATAAAACTTGTCTTAATAAATTCATGTAGGAACAAACCTATGGTTACAAAGATCATAGGCACAATAGGCACAAACCTATTGGAGACACCAATCTCCTTAACTCAACACCAACTCAACAAGATGTAGGCACCAACCTATTGGAGACACCAATCTCCTCAACTGGGCACCAAACTAGCAGTACTTATAGGCACCAACCTACTGTTACAATATTTGCATGCACCAACCTGCTGGAGACACCAATCCTCTCACATGAGCACCAACTCAACAAGATATGTGTAGACACCAATCAAAGATCTTCATACACAAAGTACTTCTTACGTCACTTGCATGCTTCATTCCATAGACAATCCTTCAAACCCTAGTCACATGTAGCCTTCATGCCCTACCCAACCTCATAGCATCATTCCAGAATATAATCCTTGATGACAACATCACAACCTCACAATAACACACACGACAATATCACAGTGACGACAACATCAGAATAGCACAGACGATATCATCATAGTGACGAAAACATCACAACATCATAATAGTGTATACGACAACATCACAATGATGATAACATCACAACCTCATAATAACGCACACGACAACATCTCATTCCTATAGCACACCTTGAGAACAAGAAAGACCCCAAGAAAATCCCTTAGATTTCTCTTGCACGCATTTAGATCCCAAAAGGACACCCCAACACCTTTAGCGCACCTCATATCACTCCTACTCACCTCAGACTTGATCTCTTGCTTGATTTCTCTAGAATTGTGCACAACTATCTTGTATTTATGGTAATTTTGTATGTACTTTCAGGGCCAACCTGTAAAGACTAACTTAGCAGACCTCAATTTTATGGTTGGGTTCTCAAACGGAAAAATTCATATCTCCTCATTCTTAATGAGTTAGAGGAAATGTCATATATTGTTGGAAAGTTGTCGGAATAACATTTCCAATCATATAACTTGTTCTCCCATTTGATCTAGGTATGTAGGGTAAAAAATCATTCAAAGATAGGGTATCCAAACTAACCATCAAAAATTCAAAAATAATACTTTCAGTAATCTCCATCTTGCAAACTTTATCTTGGACATTTGTAGGCTTGTAATATTTATCTTGGACATGCATTGGCTCCTCCTGTCTTTGACATCAATGACACAATATTTCCAACAATCACCTCCTTTGTCATTGATGGCAACCCTTAGTCAATTATGTAATACTCCCCATATTTGCAACTCTCCCTATGTCTGCAATTCTTCCTCTGTCTGCGACTTCTCCCCCTTTGACATCAATGGAAAAGGGTTGATCCCCATGAGCTTGTGCTTCCCTTTACTGACAATATGAGAGAGATATCACTCCCATACAACATTTTTCTCCTTTGACTTTATCGAGTATGTATGCATCTCTTGAGGTTTTGTTTGCATTTGCCACTAATCTTCCTGAAGTTGCTTTTCTTATCTCACACCCTTTAGAATGAAATGCGAAGTTGTAACCTTGATCACACATTTGGATGACACTTAGAAGATTATGCTTTAAACCTTCAACATACAAGACATTATGTGTCTTAGTCTTTCCATTACCAAGACTACAATACCTTTTCCAACTATCCTTGCAAAATCCTTATCTCCAAAAGTAACACTACCTCCTTTTTCTTCCTTCAAGGTAAGAAACTTGATTTGGTCCCCTGTCATGTGTTTTGAACATCCACTATCAATGTACCATTGGTTCCCTTCATTTTGAGAATAAAGTGCAACTTCACATCCTTCCTTCTTCGTTTCTTCTTACTTCCTTTTCCACACCTTGGTGTATTCTTCTCTATGCTTGGTAAGAACATCTTCTTCTATGTTTTTTTTAGGAGACTTTATCATGTTGCTTCTACAATCACGTGTTATGTGCCCGTAGTTATTGCACTTATAACATTCAGTATCAAGTATAGGAGAAAATGAATTGTAGTTTATGTTAACAAACCCATGAGAACTCATGGTTTTGTTGGTTACATAATCATCCTTTGAGGTTTTGTAAGAACCTCTATTTCTATCTCTCACATGATCACTTCTTGCATAATCTCTATAATCTATTGCTTTATGACCAAAATTATTGCAAGAAAAACAATAACCAAGAAAGAGATTTTGGTATCACTTTGTGAAAGGTCTTCATGGTGGAACAACTCTTTTGAACTCATTCTTGTTGTTCTTGTGGGAAGAATCGGGTTTCTGGTGGTCATCATTTCCTTTCCTACTGTTGTTTTCTTTGTTGGTGGATCCTTTTAGAATATTAGCATAACTTTCAGGATTTTATTCATTTTCTTTTTCTGATGGCTTTGTGACTTTAATGCTCACATCTCCCTCGGTGGTCTTTTGTTTATTGTCATAGTCGAGGCTTGTCTTGATGAATGGCGACCTTTGGCAACTGAGAATATTATCTAAGATTTCAATACTCTTTCCAAACTTCAAGCTTCTATTCAATTGATCAATTATTTTCTCTAGTTCCTTTCTCGAGGGAAATATTTTATCTTATAGCTTCTTGCAATTTTCTTCCCTTTCTTTCAACTGGCTTCTCACCACTTCTTCAATCCTCTTTACCTCTTCTAGTTGAGTCTTCATGATAACAATTGTCATCTTCTTCAAGATCATGATCCTTCTTCTCATGTTTATGTAATTGCTCCTTTTGCTTTATATTCTCTTCCGTGAATCTGTTTATTTCTTCCAAGGCACTAACGAGTTCTACTTCAAGATTCACTTCCCCATAAATGTCTTCTTCTTCTTAATTTGGATTTTCTTTCTAATTATCTTCATTTTCTTCATCGACAGGTTTTGTTTCCATGGAGAGAGATTCTTCTTTATCATCATTATCTTCCCTTTATTTTAATTTTATAGGTCCTCCTTTTAGCTTTATTGTGATTCTTTTGTCTCTCACTCACAATAGGAACAATCATCGAATCCCTCTTCACATGATCTATCTTCATAAATGTTTTGTAGCTTGTCCCAACTATGTTTAGTTGTTGTACACTTCATTACCATGACAATCTCAAAATTTGGTAGGCCATTCAAGATGACCTGACCTCTATTGCTTTTTCATTGTTTTCACTTGATCCTTCCCAGCTTCATCTGTATAACCTGTTGTGACTAGTTCTCAAATACCAAACCGAAGGGCCTACAAATATGTCTTCATTCTTATATTCCATGTTGCATAGTTTGTTCCATTGAATAAAGGAGCTCTATTTGTAGGGAGACCTTCCTTACAATCCATATGTTATCGGGATTTGCATTCCAATGGTTAAATTGTCTCTGAAGGAACCAACTCTGATACCAATTATTGACCTTATGCTTATAC
>JASDQU010031142.1:12343-22356 GCA_032191745.1 Picea mariana | reverse complement strand
ATTAACAAACTCATGAAAATAGTTGAAAGCTAACTATTTCTAACAGAGAACAGGACCCTAATTCCCAAGCAGGAACCTTCAACACATGTCTCTGATTAACACACTCATGAAAATAATTGAAGGCTAACTATTTCTAACAGAGAATAGGACCCTAATTCCCAAGCAGGAACCTTCAACACAAGTCTCTGATTACCAAGCTTTCATAAATTCATCACACAGGATTGCTAACTAGAATGATTAATAGTTACCTAGACATGAATCATATGAAAACAATGTAGCAGCAAGACAGAGTTCAATAAAGTAGTGTTTCAGCAAAATAGATTTTACTCAAAGCATAAGCAGAAATAATACTAGCACACTATAAAGCTAATGGGTGAATCTTGTGAAGAAGGTGGGCCCTCCCTTCTCACAAGATTCCCCTGAAACGAAGAGGCTAGAGAAAGATGCTCAAAACAGTCTTTTATTCATCTATCAATGTATCATATTACAATATGAAATTGAAGTACGTCCTTCTCTGTAAACCCTTCTTAGTACCAAAAACTGAAGATCCTCTCGAATGATGATTTCCTCTTATTTAAAGAGGGAATCCCTTCGATACAATTGATCAAAAATTACAGGTGTATATCTGAGTCCTATTCTTAGTCAGATCGAATTTCTAAACCGGAATAGGATATCCTAGTCTCCCGCAACAGAATGCTATTACGAGTGCTGAGTGAGGTGTTGCTGTTATGGCTGGAGTAACAACTCTTTCTTGTTACTACTATTGTATGCTGTTTCAGCATCGCAAATCACGGGCTGTTTCAGCCACAGGATTTGCGTTCTGACTGTTTCAGCACTTCTTAGGTAGCAGTGATGGGTGGTGCTTGGCTCACGGTGCAGCTGTTGTAGTCAATCTGTGTGAGTTGTTGTTGACCACGAACTGTGTAGTATCTTCTGTGTTTTAGCATCGTCGACCATGGACTGTGTAACAACTTCCTTTGTGTTTCAACATCGTTGACCATGGACTGTGTAACAGCTTCCTCTGTGTTTCAGCATCATTGACCATGGACTGTGTAACAGCTTCTGTGTTTCAGCATCGTCAACCATGGACTGTGTAACAGCTTCTGTGTTTCAGCATCGTCGACCATGGACTGTGTAATAGCTTCTGTGAGATGTTGTTTCAGCAACAGGCCTCAAATGCTAATCTGTAGTTTGAACTATTTCAGCACTTATACATTTCTAATCAATGGTTAAGTACGAGAGTGATATAAAATTATATGCAAAACAGATTAAACGTATAGTAAAGAGAAGAGACGTTGTATACCTTTGGAAAGATAGGATAGAGTGATAATATGAGTTTAAATGTGAGTGAACAAGAGTGTAATGGTGGCAAAAAGTATGGGAAAAAAGGTACATTGTGTGGTCCTAATACTCATAAACATTAAAAGGGACACAAGAATTCAATCGCATAACACAGGTTTACTATGGTTCACCCCCTCCTAGGCTACGTCCACAAAGATCTGGATCTCAAGCTCTTCTATTATGCTTGTTCCAAAACTATAGCGTCATGCACTTTACAACTCATCCTCAGTCGGGTCGAGATCTATTATGAGGTGGACTAGATCATGCCAGGATCTTCAGCCCATAATATAACCCTTGATATCCACCCTTATGACCCTCTACAATTCAACAACTTACAAAAGTAGGCTGTATGACAAAAGTATTACAACTAGCTATAAAAAATGGGACTCCTTCCTCCCGTCGTCTCTTCAGACTCAACTACTACTGCCTCCTGCATTCCTTCATGATGGAAATCTAATCTCTCTCTAGAACTCCTAGGTATCTATATATATACGTTTCTGGCTCATCATCCATTACAATGTATTACAAAAACCCTAACCCTAACATCATTAGGTCTTCCATGCATGCGTGTGTGCTGCTCTTCCTTCCAGCTGTCGCTTTCCTCATGCATGCATTTCTTCCCAAAATAGCCTTTCTTTCTTATTTGGCCTTCTTCCAATAGGCCCCCAACAGTGACATGTGGCTCATCCCGAGCCACCTAACACCTGTGTGATTCGTCGATCTCTCTTATGTTTGGGCCTGCGCGGTCTTCTCCTTGAGTGCATCCAATATCTGCACCGCAATTTCGTCACTGACCATCATTGCACATTCTGCCTGGGTTTGTGCCATATATGTTTTTTCTTCCTCTACCTCTGCAATGACCTCTGCTGCTCTCTCCTGGAGTGGTTCCATTTGATCTCGACACTCCTTTTTTCGCGTCTGCACTGTTATGAGTTCTGCCTACAATTTCTTCATGTCTTGCGCCCCTTTGACACTCTGCATGGTCAAAATTTTCTTATGCCTCTGCCTGAGGTCCTGGATAGTTGCACTTATCCTTTCTCCTTCCTGGTCCCACTATTGGACCTTCTTATTCTCTTCAAACTTTTTCTAGAACTGCGGTTCTTTCTCGAATAAGTCGGTCGCCCCATGGAATTATTGTTCTATCTCTTGTATCTACGTGGTTGCCTCCTGTTTCCTTTTCTCCCTCACCTCCAGTGGAGTGGTAGGTGTGAGATACTCCAGAAGATTCTTGATATCCTATTGGTATTGATTGATTTTCTGCACAATCTGATCAATCTTCTTTGTCGTCATGAGTTCAACCGTCTATGCGTTCTTTGGGATCTTCTCACAGGCTACAACCACTTTCTGTTCCAGTCCCTTCACGCGTTTCTTCTCATGTTTTCTCTTGATATTGGCCTACTCAAGTACCATTTCCAACCCTTCCCGATCATCCTTTGTCTACTGCAATTCCGTTGTCTCCATGTGTGCGCGAGACTATACCTC
This sequence comes from Picea mariana, assembly GCA_032191745.1. Taxonomy (NCBI): domain Eukaryota; kingdom Viridiplantae; phylum Streptophyta; class Pinopsida; order Pinales; family Pinaceae; genus Picea; species Picea mariana. The sequence continues at coordinate 19,533 of JASDQU010031142.1, read as the reverse complement.
CTATGTAATGTTGTCCTGTAGTTTATAAAGGGCCTTGGTTGGTATTCGAACAATACCAACTGCAGTTGATCCAAGTACTTTAGGGGTGTATGCCCGACAATTTCGTCCATGCACAACATTCTGGGTGTGATGTGAAATGTTGATCTCAGTTGTGCTGTCGTCTAGATCCTATCCTGCTTTCTTGATCCAGCTTCACCTCCTATATGTGATGCTGACAGGCTTGTTTCTACACTGTTGTCATCTGCCTATGCTTCCCCATCTTCCCAAGGAGTTGTCGCATGTGTGCCATATCTTCTTCAATTCTGTCACTTTGGTGCGCAACATCTTCGAAATCTTCGGCTGTGCGATCTTGGACCATTTGGGACACCATGTCTGCATCATCCTCTGTGATCATGTATTCTAGGGCCGTTCTATGTGCATTCCCCTTATTGTGTGCACCACCCGTCTGGGTGACTGGCCTCTTAGTTTGGCCTTGCTCTTGTGGCATAGCACTTGATGTAGTTCCCTATGCTGCCTCAGCCTATTTCTATTGTACTTGTGGTGCCTATGTATTCTTCTTCTTCCTCGTCTGGACTCCTGTTTTAGATGTCACCCCTTTCTTTTGCTGTGCCTTGTTTTGACCTTTACTTGTTTCTTGGGCACCGTTACTTCCTCGGTCTATGTCTGTTCCTTCCCTACCTCCTCCTCATGTGTGTGTTCCTGTATTATCTCCTCGTCCTCTGTTTTTGTGGGTATTTCTCGAGTGAGGATTGGAATCCTCCATTTGTCTTCCCAATCCTTAATGGCCATTTGTATGTCTCCCTCTCTGATGCAATAATGCATTTGTAGCCATTGATTGTCGGTGTCCTTCTGCGCTTGGATCCACATCGCATGTCTACTAGCATTGATGTTGGATATGCCTTGATAGTGTGCAACGACTTCTGGTTTTATCCTCCAAGTGTTGGTGATGGTGTCCTGTAGGTCACAGATATATCCTTCAAATATAGCTGCATTCCCTTTCCTATTCTTCATGTCTGAAGTGGCTCCAAGAGATAAGTATCAAGCTCCATGGTAGGGTTTGGGTTTAGTGGAGAAAAATGAATATTTTAGCTGCTTCCATCCCATAATGGCTATCAGGATGAGAAGCCATGAATAATGAAATTATGTCCCCAGATTCTGCGCATCCTTGTAGTCATCTAGGAACAAATTCAACAAATAAGGGGCCCAGCTGAGTGTGCTGCCCTTGTCCCACTATACTGTAGCTACAAAAACCTTGCCCAGAACTTCCTCCTTGCGCCATTTCCTGAGCAACTTTCATGCCATATTTTTTGTGGCTTATTCTTGTCGCGATGTCACTAATATGCCTGATAATGATTCTGTACAACCGCCTTTCGGTGTCGTATTTCTTATTCATCTCCTTGACCAATGATTTCTCCTTTGTTTTATCCTCCAGGAACTGTGTTGGATCCATACCCCGTGATGGAAGCCTTGTAATGTGCGCGATGAGCTCTACATCTATTGAGACAATTTGTTCCAGCTATATATATCCTCCATGTGTGATCTCCATCAGTTCCTTGACGCAGTTGTTTGCATACTGGCCTCTACCAAAGTGTGGTAGGTCCAACAGATCTAGAATCTCGGTTTTGGCCATTCCTGCTGCCCAGTGGACTAGTTGATGCATTGGTTCCCCAAAGGGTCCTATACCCATAGCCTATAGGTATAATTTCTTAGTGAACTATGGGAACTTGTCCATGTCCATTACATCATGGTTTGAGTACCTCAATTTCTCTACATATCCTAACAAATTTGCCGGTACACGTACCCCTTCCGGTATGTGCGGAAATACAATTCTTGTGATGGGTTGTCTACGCGGTGACCTAGGTACCATCTGCTTGTCCTTTCACTATGGTGGATGACTCAAGGCTCCAACCTCCATTGTTCATGCTTAGGCATGCTCCTATGGTTGACCAGTGACATATTCCATGGCTCCCTCCTATGGCTATTCCGACATGGTTTTCTATGATTCTTCTGGCATAGTCGTTTCTCCTTGGTTTGGAGTCATCCCATTGATTCTCGGGGCTTATATAGGGTTTTCGGGTTGCACTTCGATTCCTGCGTCCTCATTCTATCGGTCCTGACCCTCTTCTGGAATATCAATGTCCATGCCCGCATGTGCTTTTTTCTGGATTTCTTCCTCAATGGGTGTGGGGCTTCCTAGTTTTGTATCTGACAATGGAATTTCATCCAAGTTAACGACTTATGGTGGCTTAGATGGTTCTTGTTCAATTCCCTATGGTTGCGATTGTTCTCTGGTACTACTTCGGTGTCATTTGGCAGTCTGGCTCAGTTCTCCTTGTTTAGGTGGTGCCATGGTGGTAAAAATTTGTCGTTCACCAAGATCAATGGTCTATGCAACATATACAACCTTCACTCTCCATTGCATATTCTCTCTCACTATGTGCCTTTTCCAATTTTGCAAAAACCTTTTCGCTTCTGTGTCCTTGATTTGTATCGGGGTTGTATGAATTCTATCGGAGACATTTCTATGATTATGATTTAATTGAACTGCTAGTTCCTTTGTACTTTCCATTGATTTCCCTTGCCATCTCCAGTTGGCGTGATTAATGCGGTGTCCCATCAGTCATTTCTGGCATTCATTTCCAATAGCCTCCGTCACTTGGCACTTCTTTTTCCGTATCTACCTTTCCTGCTTGTTTTCTCTTTGAACTGACCATTAACCTTGTCTCCATCAGCTAGTATTGCTGAGCGTGCGTGCTCCTTTCCTTTCGTTGCACTGTGACTTTGTTGGTACCTTTTCATATCCTATAATTTTTATTTTTTACTGCATGGTGACTTTCAAGCTATGAGTGGTCGACTGACCTTGTATAGCTTCAGTCGAATCCCATTGATCATCCCTCTACGTTTTGTGCCTCCTAAGTCCTTCAACTATATAAATCCCCCATATGTGACAGTTTTTACTTCATATGGTCCTAACCAGTGCATTCTGCGTTTTCCTAGATGCTGAATGGATTTACTGTCATACATCAACATTAAGTCCCCTGCCTTGAAAAGTTTCCTCTTGATATGTCTGTTGTGCCAAGATTTTTCCCTTTCTTTCTGAACTTGCTGGTGGAACCCTGCTGGGATTCTATATTCCTCATGATCATGAGTTGATTCAACATATCTTGTATTGCGCCTCATTTTGTCATGCTTGTAATCGCTGCTACGCGTAGAGTGGGTACCATAAATTCTAATGGAACCACTTCTTCTTGTCCATATACCAATCTGAATGGTGTGTGTCCTGTTAACTTCTTGCATGTGGTCTTGTATGCCCACAATACTGCTGGTATTTTTAGGTCCCAATCATCCCTGTTGACATTACAGATCTTCATCAGTGCATTTTCAAGAATTTTGTTAAAGGCTTCTACTGTTATATTCACTTATGGATGATATGGTGTACTATTTTTATGATGGACTTCCAACTCCTCAGTCATAGCCTTAATAGTTCCGTTAATGAAGTGAGTGCCTTGGTCACTCATCAAAATCCTTGGGTAACCAAATCTAGTGATCACATGTTCAAATAGGAATTGTGCGACTATCTTTGCGCTGCAATCTTTGAATGGTGCTTCTTTCGCCCATCTTGTAAGGTATTCTGTTGTAGTGATAATGTACCTTACTCCTCTACTCTTTATTGGTGGGTTAATTGGTCTCACAAAATCTATTTCCCATTTTTTGAATACCTGCAAAGTCACATGTGGTCGTAACGGTATCTTGTCCCTTATATTGGGTTTACCAACCCTTTGACATACATCGCATCTCTGGTAATACTCTTTTGAGTCTCTCTGAATGGTTGGTCACCATAGTCCTCCGTGCAATACCTTCGGCATAGTATCTTTGCCTGCATAATGTCCTCCTACTATTCCCTCATGGTATTCTACTAAAATCATTCGTCTTTCATGTTCTAGCACATATCTCCTCAATATTCTATCTGCGCCCATTTTTTATAAGTGTCTTACAATTAGCTGATAATCTACGGCTCAGACTATAAGGTTTTTCTTCTGCACGGTTTTATATTCTTGTGGCACAGTCATTGTACTCAAGTACTGGATGATGTTTGCGAAGTATTCATCAGCGATCTGAACTGAAAATAACTGTGCATTTGGAAAGTTGTTCTCTAAATTTTTAGGCTCCTCTCTGTTCATGACCCTTGATAGGTGGTCAAGTCCTATGTTCATCTTCCCTGGCTTGACTATTAATAATTCAAAATAAAATTATTGAAAAAGTAGTAACCATAACCATCGACATATTCTCCCCCCCAACAATGGCTTGTTGACTAGTTACTTAAGGTATGAATGATCTGTGAACATCTTAAAATGTTTTCCCAGTATGTAATTTATGAAATTATGAAGCACGTAGACCATATATAGGCCTTCCCTCTCTATAGTGTTATAGTTCTGCTCTATTTCTGACAGTTTTCTTCTAGAAAATGCTATAGGATGATCCAATTCTCCTTCTCCTGACTGTGCCAGAATAACTCCAAGTGTTATGGCCGATGCATCTACATGTACGTGGAATGTCTTCTCCCAGTCTGGGAATACTAGTATTGGCGTTGTTACCATCTTTTCTTTCAGCGTATCCAGACTGTGTTGAAAATCCTCATTCCACTAAAACATTGTATCTTTCCTTAACAGTTTCTCCATTGGTGTGGTGATCTGCGCATACCCTTTGATAAATTTTCTATAGTATCCTATGTGTCCCAATGTCACTCTTAGTTGACGAACCATTTTTGGTGGTGGCCGGTTAATGATTACTGCAATTTTGGCAGGATCTACTAGTAAACCCTGCTTGCATACTATATGGCCCAATAGTATCCAAAACAGTGTTCCGAAGATGCACTTCTTGATGTTTAATGATATCTAGGACTACTTGCATCTTTCTAACATCATCAAAAAGACTTCTACGTGGTATTTCAACATGATATAGACTGTCTAATCATCTAAGTATACCTCTAGAAGCTGGTGGATAAATTCTTTAAACACAACTATGATTACTCTAGAAAATATTGCTGGTGCATTCTTTAGTCCAAATGACATGACTGTGTACTAGTAGGATCCGCATTGTGTAGAAAAAGTGGTCTTGTATATGTCTTCTGGCACTATCTTGATCTGATGATATCCTGGAAATCCGTTGGTGAATGAATAAACTTTTTGCCCTCCTACGTTCTCCAAAACTTCATCTGTGAAGGGTGTAGGGAATAGATCATATAGGAACACATCATTCAACTTACTCAAGTTGACGCATATTCTTATCTCACATTGTTTTTTATCCTGAACTAACATTGAGATTATCCATTCTGATTCTTCCATGGGTTCTATGATTCCGACTTCAAGCATCCTATCGATCTTAGCTTTGAATTTTTTCTTATATATCGAATTTAGTTTGTATGGTCATTGTCTAGTCGGTCTTTCCTCGGCTCTGAGTGGTATCTTCATTTCACCTAGCTCTCCTAATATGCCCTTCATTTCTGTAAACATTGTGGGGAATAAGTCTATGTACTCGCGAAATAAATCTGTTCTGCTTTCCACTGTTTGTTCATCCCAGTAGTCTCCAATGTTGGCCATTTTGGGATTCTCAACTATCCCAATGTTGAATTTCTTCACCTTGATCAATGCAACAATTACTTATGATTCTAGAGGTGGACCTTCCACTTCTCTTTTGCCTTCATCTTCCTCAATCTGAATATCATGTGGGTCACCTTCCTTTGGTACTTCTTCCTGCACCTGGTAGCATGACAACAATTCTTTCACTGTTTGTCTATTCCGTTGTTGTTCCTCTGTTATGAGTTCGACTTCTAGTTCCTGAATGCATATCACCCATCTTATTTTTTTAAGTGTTGCATCTATGTTGGGGTTCTCATGTTCAAATGAGAAAGTGACTATAAAGTTTTGTTGTAATACTATCGAGCTCGTCGTTCCTCTGAGAAGTTCCTGGTCTGTATACTAGTTTGCTGGTATGCCCTCTAAGGTATGTATGAAGTGATGAGGCCATTCCTTTGGGGGTATCATTTTCCACAACGCTCTTCATTTCTCCAAGTGTTCTGCTAGTGCCCTCTGTCCATCATATTTCTGCTGCCGGTTTCTTTTTTGTTTTGCGCCAAACCTTATGCATAGTAACCTCTTACATTGGTACCAATCCTTGATTGTTTTTTGTGTGCACCCCAGCATCTTGCAGGTGTGGCCTTGAGTGCTATATCTAGTGCTAAGAGTCTCTAGTTTTCTAACACCTCATCTTCATAATGTGTCAAAAATGCTTCTAGATCATTTACCCCATGGAAACTGGGTGGTTCCCTTATCTCTGTACCTACCCATATTAATGTGCAGTCTATTCTTGAGCATATTCTGGTAGACACTTTGTGTAGCCTTTGTTGCCAGTTCTCTAAACCTGTATCTGATTCTCACACACATTAAGTGATGCTTTGCCAATTGAATATCCCATCTGCAGTTGGGTTTACATAATCCTCATATCACACAATTGTTCTGTACAACTGGATAATTTACTCCAAGTCCAAGAAAGTAGGTTCTACAAACCTCTCCCCTTCCGATGGGTCCGATGGTACAATGAACCTGTACTCCCCTGACTCAAATGTCATTTTCTATGTCTTTAAGTCAATTATGGCCTGGTTATCAAATGCCCAATCCAAGCCGAGCAATGCTGGATATGGTTTTGTGCCATCAACTATATCGATCACTTCAAATTCTACTTTAGTGCACACTCCATCCAGGTCTACTGTTACTCCTTTTAGTCTCCCAATTGGTAGAACTTTGTGTTGGTTTGGTAGTTTCAACTGAACGGGTGAATATCCTAATGTGGGATCTCCCATAAATTGCCATTTCTTCTTGGGTAATATATTGACTTCGGATCCTAGATATAGTATGATATCTCCTATGTTGAAATCTATGATGTTGGCATTCAGCCTAAACTCCCTACTTGTTATTCTGCTTCTATGTAGGTGATTGACTATTTTCTGTTCTAGTTTTCCTAGTTTTGTCTCTATGATACATCTTTCTAACATACTTTTTAATATTTTGACAGAGGATGGATCGTTTAATATTTTTACACATGATTGTAAAAATCCTTTGATTGTACTTACTTGTCCAAGGGGATGCATTTATTTGGTGTGATCCAATGATGGAGGCATATCGTACTCTAGT